>JANHGB010053960.1:0-10346 GCA_026283785.1 Coracopsis vasa
TACCTGAAAGGGCTAGTTCACTGCTGGGGATCGGGCTGGGGTGTTGGTCAATGGGGTGGTGAGCTGTTGTATTCTCTCCCCTTGTTATTTCCTTTATCATTATTATTGGTGGTAGCAGTAGTGATTTGTGTTATACCTTAGTTTCTAAACTGTTCTTATCTCAACCCGTGAGAGTTGCATTCTTTTCGATTCTCATCTCCATCCCTCCAGGAGCTGGGGGGGACTAAAGTGGGGAGCGAGAGAGCGAGCTATGTGGTTCTGATTTATGGCTGACTAGGTTTAAACCATGACAAAACCCAAAGATAGTCCTGAGCCTCCCAAGCAGCATGCAACTTCTATTTTGGTATGGACAGAACCCAAACTGTATGAGATCTAGCCCAGACATTAGTCATTTTATAGACATTTCCAAAATAATTGCATTGAAACGATATATCAGGAAAGGCACGATAACTGTAAACCAGACTCCTGGTTTTTGTAATGGTTCTTCATCTCAAAATTACCATGGTTTGCTTTAAACATGCACAATACAAACACCTGATGGGTCCTTCCACAGAGATTTCTGTATGTGGCTGGCAAATTTAATCACCTTTAAATTTTACTCAGATATGGTAAAATAGAATAGCAACTGGGGTCTCCAAACCTTTAAAGCCCCCATGGGCATCATGGTTATACGTCGCTCAACAAAAGCATTCACAGTATTCAGTCCTAGTCACCACATTTAATCAATAGATAGCATATGCTTTCTACACGTCAATGGGGACAGACAAGCTCCTACAAAGGGAGAAATCTGCAACATCCAAAGTGAATGCACAATTTGAATTAGCCTTTGCTACAACCCTGTGGTCACCCTTTTTCTCAGATGCAGAGGGTGCAGAGGAAGTGACACTGGCTTCCCATCCCAGCCCCGAGCCCTCTCTTACCAATAGAGCAGATCTAGACTGGTTTCAGTTTATTACAGGGTCATTTAGAGCTCTGCTTCATGCCCTTAGCTTCTTATCACTGACAGGATGATGTACAGAACTTTTTATAGCCCCGAAAGATGTAAAAATGTCATTAAAACAAATGCAGCATTAGATGCTTTACTAGAATTGCAGAGGGAAAAAATGAGCTCTTACTGTTTAATCAGCCTACTTACAGTTTGGATTTGTTTTATTATTCTAATTTTACTGCTATAATTTCAGGAACATTTACCCTAACCCTCAGCTTGTTGAGATTCCTCATCAAGTCCCTGTTCGTAACTGTTTGCTTAATACTTGAGGGATTAAGCCAGTGAAAATTAAACAATTTATTGCAGCTCTTTAAAAGGTTACTTTTCAGTTTTACTAGTGCTTTACATGCTTGATACATGGGGAAGCACTTGCTTCTAAAGCTTACCCCATGTCCTGAAACATTGCTACAGCAGGAAAGTGAATTTATCCAAAAGAGTTCTTCCTGAACTCAAATCACAGGCTGCAGTGTTTGCAGGACCAAGGCTGAAGGTCTGCTACAATTTCAGTGTACCGACAGGTTGTCAAAGATCCCCTGTCATAGACAGTGAAACAGTTGTTCTGAAAGACACAAAAATGAAATTGTAAATTGAGGCTATGCAAACTGAAGAGAAATACTTAAATCCAGGCATCCTTCCTTAAAGTTTCCCTGACCTGGTGGAGAGTTTGACCTGGAATAAAAGGGTGATGGATCAGAATATACAAAGCTGCAACACACAGAGCAAACCACTTGGGACCTGTGTTAAAAGTCTGCAAAGCCATAAATACCCATGTAATGGAAATGTAAAATAATGCAGATATGATCTTATGTGTTTGTGCACATTACACTTTGATGTAGGGAGCAACACAAGATATGTATTAACTGAGGAGAAGCAGAACTTCTGCCTGATCACATACAATTCACTAGCCAGAGTTCAGCTAACTGAAGGTTAACTCCTACCCTGTGCTCTCCTAATCTGTCAGTCATGTAGACAGAAATGTAAACCTGTTAAACTGACTTAAACTGAAATTAAGAAGTCAATGATGAGACCAGAATATTTTGAACAAAACCTGCCTTGCATTTGTTCTGTTTTCTCATTTTCCTGCATTTAAAATCTGTGTTTGGCTTTACATATGGGAAATGTAATAAAAGCAGTTAACATGATGTTAAGCTTCATTTGTGAACTGTTTAAGAAAAATCAGAGTCTGTCCAGCCCATTAGTGAAATGAAAATTGTACAGCGGAATTCCAGCATTTTTGAATAACTGAATCTAGATTTGTTCATTACAGTAACCTTCAGCGAACTATAATGCAGATCCATGGCATCAGCAGCTCTAACAGGGAGAAAAATGTGAATTTGTCCAGACGAAGCCATGAAGATGATTCGAGGGCTGGAGCACCTCTGTTATGAAGACAGGCTGAGAGAACTGGGCTTGTTCAGCCTGGAGAAGAGAAGGCTCCAGGGAGAACTTAGAGCAGCTTCCAGTGCCTAAACGGGGCCTACAAGAAACCTGGAGAGGGACTTTTTATGAGGGCATGTAGGGACAGAGCAAGGGGGAATGGCCTTAAACTGAAAAAGGCTAGATTTGGAATATAAGGAAGAAATTCTTCCCTGTGGGGGTGGTGAGGCCCTGGCACAGATTGCTCAGAGAAGCTGTGGCTGCCCCATCTCCGGCAGTGTTCAAGGCCAGGTTGGATGGGGCTTTGAGCAACCCAGTCTAGCGGAAGGTGTCCCTGCCTGTGGCAAAGTGGTTGGAACTGGATGATCTTTAAGGTCCCTTCCAACCCAAACCACTCTATTATGATATTCTCAGAACTCTTCAATGCTACATTGCATTTGGCTTGCATACATTAAGTATACACCCTTACACATCTCCTTTCACAGAAAGTCACTGGCTTTATCTCATGTTACCTGTAAGTTACAAATGTGAATACATATGTAAGTGGTTTTGCACAGATGAGAGCAACAGCTGGGGTGGAAGAGTCCTCTGACATCTCCAGGTACAGGTTTATGAAGAGGCAATGACTGCGATAACAAAATGACTCAGTTACTCACCTATACCTACCAAGTATCAGTCACACTTTGCTACACAAGAGGACAGATATCTCCTCTGCCTGAGACTACCTCCACTTCCTGCCCAATCCTATGGCTTGTCTCCTACACTAATAATATTTACTTCAGGGAAAAAAAAAAAAACAAAACACAGATCTCTGTTTTCTAGACCTGCATGCTTGCAACAGACTTTTAAAATGATGTTGTCAAGTTCCCTACTTAAGCTGTTTCTAAAAATTCAGCAATAAATTGGATAGAAAAAAGTTTCCACATAGAAATATTCGGGTCTCTTGCTGTATTATACCCTAGCCAAATGACTATATATCTTAATCCCTCTCTATCTTGACTCCTTCCACACTTTCCTTCCAGAATGAAACCAGACCTCTTTGAAATGAATAGTAACATTTCCTTTGATGTGAGAGAAGGGTGGCAGGGGAAGAGCTCAAGTGGTATCACATCTCCTGTATCCTCTCTTGTTTTTCTAGTCCATCATTAGGATGGAAAGAAAGATTTCAGAAATGGCTGCAGCTATGCCATGTGAAAATGACAAAATAGCATTGTACATTTGTAAGCAAGTGATGCCATATTTGTGAGCAAATTCAGTCTTTTGGTAAATCTGGCAGATGATACAGTATTCCCCAACCAGAAAGCCACCTGAGTTTCTGCACTCTGAAATTATTACATAATGGAAATGACAGAGCAATCAAAATGCAAACAGTTTTTACTGGTTACGACTTCCCATTATTTATAGCTTCATGTCCCTTTTGGGAAATGCCATCCCAAAATTAAATTTAATTTTAGTCTCCAAAATTAGGCAAGTCCTATGACTCAGTGGAGGAGAGAATGTTACACATGCACACTTCTAAATGGGGCGGGCAGTTTAGACTATTAGAATTCATTAGAGACTGAGTCATGATTGTGGAACCAAATTTACTTAGGACAATAACCTTCAAGTGAAAATAAGTATGACAGCAAGACAGTTCTCATTTCAACAAGAAGACAGGCAGCCTCCAAGGTTTCTTAACTGCGATAATCCCTTCAAGTTCCTGCCTGACAGGATTTAGGTTGCCTCCTCTACTTTCCTGTAAGAACTTTACCACATATGATACCTGCAAAAAAATGTCACATGAAATTGGTATTTGGCTGCCTGGAGTGTTTAGTCTGTGTAACATCATTATAAGACACTAAGAATTCATTCCCAATCTAGTGAAGGAGTAAAATTAGAAAGGGAGCACATACAAAAATAACATGAATAAGTGGAAACAGCTGAAGTAATTCCCTCTACACACAGCAAATAAAGTCTAATAATAATTTATTAAAACAAAATGTTAAATGCCAGTTGAAGATCTAAGGCTAAAGTTAAATACTGGGAGTACTATTTCAAGAATGAGAAGCCTTGAGTACATCACTCTTGAACACAGATTATTGACTGCTGCTGAAATAAAAAATAGCTTTTAAAGAATCAAATTGTTGTCTGTCAACAAATTCTCAGTTTCATAGGAGATAGCTGCACCCCTCTATGCAAGGGCATGGTTTGAGTACTTACTTCTCACAGGCGGAGCGCAATAGAGTCAGACTCTCTCAGTTCTTATTTTTGAAAGTACTCAGGGGAAAGAGTAATTTTAATGGTAGAGGATTTCCATCAGTTTTTTTTTCTTCTGTTATAGGGTCACAGAAATAACAGTGTTGAAGATAGGTTAGCTCAGTTTCTAACTTCAATAGTGATTGCAAAACAGCAAGCACTTGATTTTCATTCTTTCCTGGTGGAGTGGTTGAGCAGTGTGCAGTAGCCATGTACGCTCAGGTGGTTTTGAATTTAATTTTTTCCCTAATGTACATAATTAACAATTAATACTGATGCGTCACAATTCATTTAAGCATACAGCAGTCCTCTGTTTTTCACAGTGGCAGTTGTGTTCTAACTCAATTGGGACCCTCCCTAAATCTATCCTCTAATAGCTTGCTTAATTTTATTTTTGTATTCCACAGTCCTTGATAACAGCAAACTAATTTCTGTAACTCTGTTTGATGAAAATGTGCTGATGGAACTCATATTTCACTTCATTGACTGTAATGAGCTATTTCATCAAACTGTCCATGTGACACTATTATAGAGAAAATGATAAATTTACTAATTTATTCACTAGAAATTCCATTGGAAATTTAAAAAGGGAAAGAAAAGAGCCATGAAGTGAGTTACATTAGACTTCCACCAAATGATATGTCAGGGTATACATGAAACAAAAGCACTGACTACTGCTGCACTTAATGGAGTGTAAACATTAAGTATGTGTTGATTAATCACCAGGTTGGCTGAAACTCAGCAGAACAAAAAAATGCACAATGATGCAGGTTTTCCCTTGTAAATATTTTCAGGTTTTACCTACTAGATGGAACCAGGTGATCTTAAGGTCCTTTCCAACCCTAACTATTCTGTTCTATTCTACTCATCACGTGTAGTGCTGCTACCAGTAGAAATCAATGTTTCATTCATACACTTCCTCTCAGTCCGTGAGGCCTCTTACCCGTGCTAGGCACACGGACTTGGATAAATTCAGCAGCTGACAACCAAACTCTTATGTCAAAGAAATGATTCCTCCAGAGATCATTTTTCTGAAGATTATTTGCAAATACCTCTTTTAAAAAAGGAAGTATCTGCAGCTACACTGTTGTGTAGGATGAAACAGTATTTTGGGAGAACAGTAGGGAGTATGTAATTAGACTATTCATCTCCTGTTAATATTACGCCTGAAAATAGAGACAGTATCATACAGCCTGCCTGGCTTATTTTAATTAGCTGTCCTCCACCTGCTATTACAGTTATGAACCATGTATTTGATTGCTCTGCCAGACACCATCCTGAAACCCAAGCATCACCCTGGAGAGCATACCAAGGAAAAAAACACACAACCAGCTAGGGACTATTACTGAGATTCTTCCTTGCTTCCCATTTTGTACCTATGCAGGGGTGTAGGTACTTCATCTGCACTCAAACCTGTAGCACACTCTACTTGCAATAGTAACTTCCTGTACTTGTTTATTGTGGAAGGGGATTTTGCAGGAGGTTAAAAAAATAGTTTTAAAACCACACAATTTTAATTGCCTGCAAAGAAGTCTAAAAGCAGCAAATAAATTGGGAAATAAAATCATATTTCATATCCTGTAATATTAATTAATTGGACCTTTCTGGTCCACATATTTTAAGGGAAGCCATTTACATAGAGAAGTGTGACAGGGGTGGGGTGTTTGTTTGGCTTGGGTTTTTTAAATCTACTTAACTAAGATCATTGCTTTCAAAAACTGGGGTTCTTGCTAGTCTAGTCTATCTGAAGGAGATGTCTGGAAGACTAAAATCTAAAACATGATTGCATAAAGAGCCCAAACAACTATTTGTACAGCATACCTTGTATTTACTTAAGGATGCATCATTCACACATAAATAGAAAACTACCACAGGTAGACAGCAACAGGGTTTGTCTTTTTCCTCAGAAAGCAAACCTTTTAAGACACGCCACTCCCTGCTCAAAGCTAGCAACAGCCTGCTGAAGGCAGTGACTGAGGAGCAATCATCTTGCTGCTGCACAAGGGATTCCTTCTTAGAGTATGTTACAAGAAAAACTGTTCAATTCACACAGCTTAAACCATGAACACAGCAATCCAGTTAATTATGATGTAATTAACTGGCAATTAAACTATACATTCAGGATCAATATCAGGAACACAACACATAAGCCACAATATTAGAAGTTTCAAAAATGTTAATAAATACTTATAAATTTCTAAGCACACTATAACTAATCCCAAGGGTTATAGCCCTTCCTGCCTTCACCATTACACACACACATACCCCCCTCTCTCACAGGGCTCAAGGGTATCAAGGCCTTACCACCCTTTTCTGGGAGTGCAGATTCCCCTATTCACACCCACACCTTGCTGTAAATGTGGATGCTCTTGCCTTGTGCATACTCATGCCACTCTCTACAATTCCCACATGGCTGAGAAAGCACCCCACAAGTTCACATACACATGTCCTTACTATTTGCACCCTGTCCTGTGAGTGCAGCGGCTGGACCACTCCAATGGGAAAGATGTTCTGTTAGGTCTAGACAGATGCCATCAGGCCAGTAAACAACTTGCGGAAATATCAAAATAGGTTTTGATTGCTCCTGTTCCCACTTCTCTCTCCCCTCCTGTCACAAATTTACATGCTTCTTTTATTTATTTTTTTTTTCAAGTTGACTCATCAATTTGGATGGAGGAGGACGGAGCAAGGAGGTGGCTGGTCACTCCTCCCACGTAACAAGCAATAAGACAACAGGTAATGACCTCAAGCTCAGGGGAGGCTTAGACTGGATATTAGGAAAAATTTCTTCACCAAAAAGGTAGTCAGGCATTGGAACAGGCTTCTCAGGGAAGCAGTGGAACCTCAGTGACATGGTTTAGTGGTAGACTTGGCAGTCCTGGGATAATGGTTGGACTTGATGATCTTAAAGGTCATTTCCAACCTAGATGATTCTGTAATTCTATGATTTATTTCAAAAGTTTCTTGGTTAGAGGGAGGGCCATGTGAGTACCCCAATGAGATTATATCAACAGGTCAAGTGGGGAAGAAGGCAGTGAAGAAGGTCTTCCTGAGAAAGATTTATCAGCTGAGACATATTTCCATCCTCATGCATCTGAACAGCATCTAGTCATAAAGCTCTCACACTCCATCACTGCAAAGTACAGAGCAAGCTCACCAGTGATGGTATCTAGCCAAGAAGATGGTGGCTTACGTTGTTACCACATTGCCTGCTGGATTGCAGTCTCCCCAGCTGGACCAGGCCTCTGGGGAAGCACCATTTAATCTCCCACTCTGGTTCCATCTTTAATTAGTCCTCAACTTGCCAAAACATTTAAACATATGAATGATCAGCACCTTGTGCTAAGGTAGCTAGTCCTTAGGAATATAACCACCATACATCCCCTACAAGCTTAAACTTTGCTTTAAAAGTAGGTAAACAGTGAGGAATGGAAGCTGCTCACTTCTTATGAGAGCAAGTATGCCACTCTCTAATTAAGATATATATAATTATACAAGTCCTGAGCATATCAAGTGCCATCAGAGTCTTCCTAAGAGATTTCTGTGGAATAGGCCAATTAGTAGTCCCTAGATCCCTATCCTGGAATTTGAAAACAGCGAGAAGGTGCACAAAAGATCGATTTTGATGCTATTAGTAAAACAGACCACATACTCATCTTCATGCATCTTAGTAACCACTATGCTGATGATATTTGTACAATATTTGCCTGAGGAGAAAAGTTCAATATATCTGCAGTCTTTGGAATGCCACTGTACGCTTAATTTACACATCTCTGTTCCAGTCCCACACAAAAACCCCAAACAAACAAGAAAAAAAACCCCGTTTTCTCCGTCATGTAAAGGAATACCTTCAGCTCAGGCCAGATTGTCTGACAGCCGTTTGTCTGCAGAGCATGCAGGCAACTAGGAGAAGAAAGTAGCCTCTGAAAATCACTTTTGTTCTCCATGCTGTGGCAGGGGAGTAGAAGACACAAACTAATGGAGACATTAAAGACACTTTGGTCCTTTTCATCAAAGATCTGAATCTGGAGGCAGTTACTATCAAATGCTATTGCATGGGATTTTCTCCCTAGTGGAGCCACGTTCCTAGTAACAGTAAACAGAATGGGAACACAGCAGAAAGATCATAAGGCTGCCTGCTCAATACAATCAATACTAAATATTTGATCAAGTCTATTAAAATGGATAGTGGTGCAAGTCTTCAAGGAAAACAAGAGCAAAAGTCGTTTAACAGAAAATGACTTGTAAAACAGTTTTCAAAACCTGACTTGTAAGCACAGTAACCAAGCACTGGAGACAGCAGACTAGCCAGGCTTCTTTCTCAGTCTCCTTATACATGTTCCAACTCATATTCAGCCTTACAGCAAGATGGGTATCTATACCAATATGAAATCATGTATTTGTTATACTCTCAGGCTATGATCTCACCACAGTCCCTCACGCATCAACCATAGGCATTATCATGATGCCTCTAATTTATGTCCCGTCTCTTACAGCAGCAAGGACAGTGATCCCAAAATCACACCATGGAGCAACTGACTATTACAAAAGTAAAAATTGATTAAAAAAAAAAAAAAAGCTCACGTCAAAAACTAAATTACCCAGGTAGTCAATTGACTATCTAGTATGTCAATTTACCATAATTAAAAACCAAAATTTAGCTCTGAGGCCCCCCAACATAAGAAGGATGTGAACCTGTTGGAATGCACTGTTTTGGACATCTGACCTTACTCATATTAACCACTTAAAAAACTTCTAGGTTTCTGTAGAATAAAAATTAACGCATTTAAAAAAGCACGATTTTTTGGCAATTCTATCTTGCCCATATAACTTTAATAACACACAAGTTTCTAACTGGATTCAGGTGACACTTCACTAGTACCAAAGGCATTTTCTTGCAATCTATCATTATTTGATGATGGACACTTAACAACCTGACTAATCTGAAGTTTATTAATGAGGCACTAAAATGTTTTAAAGAATAAAGTAGGTGCTAGAATTTCTTTGATACATTGTACTCATTTAAAGGCAACTCATTTAAAAGTTTCCAGTCCTCTTGATGGGCATATAAAAAGGTTTGTTATAGAGAGATTTTTCTCATTATTCACTTTCAGAGCTCATTTACCTTTGATTCATTTATTCATTCAAGCAGGCTTCCCTGTTCTCAGAAAAGGAAAAAACACACCACTTCATATACTTTGGCACATTTACGATGGATTAGGAGAGAAAAAGACAGGATATAGAAGTAAAATCCATAACCCAAAAAGAACAATATACCTATATTGCTCACTTCTCAATCTCTTTTAACCTGTATCAGCAATATAGCAAAGATCTGAATCCAGAAGGCTTTAGAATAGAAAGTTTCCACTCTATTTAGGGGTAAGGTGAACTTTCATAACTGGCCCTAGCTATTCCATTGCTAATTATGTTTCAGTAGAAGTGAACAGTTTTCAGTGAACTTGTTCATTATTTGAAATGCAGGGAGATTTTCTGTGCAAACTAGCAAAAGTTTTGCTTTATTTCTTGTATAAACAGAAGGTATGAAACTGAATTAACTATTCTTAAAGAAGAAAGGAAAGAACAAAGCAAGGCTTTGAATACTTATCAACTAGAGAAAGGAAAAAGCAGTAGGGAATAGCAAGCCACAATTGTCTGAATTACAACTGTTGGCCTTACCTATAGAAATAGCACAAAAAGCTAAGCAGGTTTTCTAGAGTGAATCCTTGAAGTCTCAATGCTTTACTCA
>JANHGB010053960.1:10356-52615 GCA_026283785.1 Coracopsis vasa
TCACAGGTAGCAACCTACACTTTTCTTCTTTTTTTTTTTTTAGATTGAAGGAGCTCCACTTCAAGGCACCTGCAGAGTTTTGTTTGCCCCACTGTCTGAAGTGTTCTGCTCTAAACCTGCTTGTAACAATGGCTACAAGCTTCTTAAAACTCTGAGCCTACTTTTCCTTGTGGTCAGATCTCACTCATTTGCCTTTATATGAAGGTTAGTACTTACCATTCTTTTTCCTTTTTATTTTTTTTCTCTATGGTGTAGCTGGACTCACAAACTTTACCTCCACCTCTTGTTCTAATAAACTAAAACACCAGGTTCTCAGAGATACAGAAGTTATTATCTCAGTAACAGATGACCACAAACAATATAACCACATCAAGGTGGTATTATAGCTGAGGTGATTAGCCTGCTGAGAAACAGCACTCATTAGCCCAGTGATTAGTTAACACACCCTGCTGCCTGAGACAGGCCCTGAGCATTGGCAAAGCAGACAGTTACTGGGAGCTGCAAAACAGTCATGATCCTCTATGTACTTTGTTTATACCAAGAACTGGGAAAACCAAGCTGATTACCTTTTCTGAGAGAAAGGTTGGGATATGTAGACTATTGCTTGGTCGAGCAAATTAAACTAGGATGTCTGTTCCTCTGCCTTTCCCTCCTCTAGCTGGCATTTTCATAGCAAAAGCAACTTAGCCTTATGTTCAGCCTTCAAGTGACAAAATAAGTTCAGTCTACAATAATGAGAAGCCTTGAGCTATCACTGACACTGCCTTTGGGATCAGGACCACTCTGCACGCTGATTGACAATTTTGTTCTGGCTGTTTCTGGAATCTGCCAACACATCCCTAGTTTCCTGTTGTATGACATGCTTTCCACAGAGCATGCCAAAAAAAATGATTTGGCATCATATCCCTATCATAACCATCATATCTCTGTGAAAGACCATAAAGGACAGAACAAAAGCAGACATAAAACTCAGATAAACCAAGATACTTTTTAAAACTTGAGGTACTGATGTATGGGACTGTGTACTGTTTCAAGGTAGAGTTGTATGGCTGAATTCTGTCCAGAAATGAAACTCCTAAGGTCTTACGTGCTTTACTTTTAGTGGTTGTAATTTTCTGTTTGTAGCTTACTACATGATGGGACAAAAGGCAAAAGAGGACACGAGCAGTAGTGAGCTTTTCATTGTAGTTACTTTTTTTGGTAGGGATTGTTAGAGGGGGGGTTTTCCCCAATTATAACTGTTGCTTTGAGAGGACAGTCAAATAATGATCCTCATGACCATAGCATAAATCTTTTTTGTTAGGCTATGTTTCACCATTAGCATTTGGCCTTCCTATGCAATTACAGTTCATCAAGCACAAAACCTATTTGTCAGTCTATTAATTTTCCACTGGAATCCTCCACTATTGCTCACTTGAGTGTGCAACCCAAGCTTTTTTGGGATCCAACTGGTAGTGACCGCTGTCATTAAAGAAGAATTCCAACCGCTGCTCAGCATCAGCAGCTCCTAACTTTCTCATGCAACATCTATCAAGCCAAAAATTCCTGCGACTGTTCTCAGCCCAGTGCTGAATTACTTTGGAAAGCATGAGTAAAATCAGTTCAGTCACTTGAGTTAAGCCAGCATGAAAAATAAACTGCACTTTCGCCATATGCCCTGATTGAAATTTTCAAGCATGGAAATCTTAAAAATGGGTAATTCTCCACACGTCATTCCAGGTTGTTTTATAAATCCTTGCAGAGGAAGGAAAAATTATTCATGGCTAATGAAAAATGGTTTACTAATTGTAAACTTATGAGCATTTAAAGTCACACATTTGTTTAAATTTTCCCTGAAATAAGGGATGAGTTAATGCTGCTTGAGTTTAGAGCTAATCAATTACCAGTAATGCTCCTTGGAGAAGTCTGTTTTAGCATATGATTAAAGTGTGGCTGTATCACATTTTTGGGTACTTTTTCTAAAAAACAAAACAAAACCAGAAAAATCCCATCAAAATCAATAAATAACATTGACACAATGTTAATGAATCAAGATCTATGATTCTAAGATATTTCCAGGAATACGTTCATCTTCTAGTATAAACTCATTCAGTACTTGCATTCACTTTCCTGCACTGTGTGAATCTTCATGTACTATTTTTTCTGTTATTTAAACTGTTATCTTGCATCCAATATACAGAAAGAATAAAGTGGCTGAAACAACAAAGTTATGTATCAGGAATAGGGACAGCCCCTTCTTAATAGGGAAGGAGGAAGAAGGGCTGTGTAATCATCAGGACTTTGCTACATACAAGTCAGTGTACACCAAGCTTGTGAGTCACTGATTACGGAGAAAAGTGGAGGAAGTTTGAGCTTTTGGACCCTTCCCCAGTGTATTGACATTTGCTCATACAGTACAGGAGACAAAAATTCCTTGGGATTCTACGGAATCAAATGCAAGGAGACAAATCCTGCTTTAAGAGCTTTCATCTTTGAAGATAAAATCGAGAGCAAGGGCAAGTAAGATATCACGGGCAAGTAAGATGTGACATACCATGTGTGTGACGGTGCCTGTTCTCTCGGTTATATTTTATTTGAAGGCTGCAGAGGTAAAACCAGGAGTTAGGGTAAGTACAGGTTAAAATGGTCAAAGAAGTATAAAAAATAAAGTAGAGTAAAAATATTTAGATGAAACAGATTAAAAGAGCCATGGTGCAGAGCATATGAAAAGATTAAAAGACCTACAATACTTTAAGGAAATACCACTACCTAAAATGCATATCAATGGAGAGTATTGAGCTAAAGACCATCTTTCTCTCCTCATTTCCTAACTGATCTCTCTGCCGAAAGCTTGATCCATCTAGATTTAAAGGGAGCAAAAATCGCATAAAAATTAAATAAAGATCTCAGAATTTAACCTCTAGTATTTTCACCCAACCTATTTTTCATTTTATCACTAGCAAGCTACAGCTTTATGTTAGAAAGGTAAAGCATCTGTGTAGTACTAGTCAGTAGTGTTCTCATTATGAGTAACTAATGTTCTTACAATTGTTTGAAACACATTATTTGCCACAGCAGCAAGGTGAAAGACTTGAAGAAGTAAATTAATTATAGCAGTGTTTGTCATTGTTGAAAACACATATGTTGAAAACACTACTCCTGAGACCTGTTGGTCAATGTCACTAACTTTATCTGGGAAACAATATGAAAGGTAAGGATCTTGCCAGACGAAATAATTCTGTTGCTTTTAAAGATAAAGACCTAATCCCCCCAAAAAAAAACCAAACCAACCAACCAACCAACCACACAAACACACAAAAACTAAAAACCAAACACAATAAAATATACCACCCTAAAATAATATCTTAGCATTCCGAATTACATTTAAATAACTATCAGGTAACTGCACCATGGGACCAGTGCCTCCAGTGGTGCATTATCACCTACATTTATTCCTTTATATTGCCTTTGTTTATTGCAGTTGCATGTGTTCAGCTGCACTAAATATCCAAGTTTCACGGCTTCACATTTACATTCTATGCAATGCTCAGTGACCTCTCCATACATGTTGGTTCACAGGTCTGTTGGATCTGACCACAGCATAGGCTGTCTCCCATGAACCGTGTCCAAATGCTTTTGCAACAATTCACACAATAGTCGATCTTGGTCATGATTTGAGTCTGTGTGCTACAGAGCTAATACCTCGCTGTTAGTCAATCATGAAATATTTCTCAGTGAGAAAAAGCTTACTGCCTCAGGCTATGTTTCAGACAATTTAAAGTCACTTCCAGTATTAGGGTTTTGTGATATTATGTTTTTATTCTTTTCCTGAACGTTCTTAACACTGATGTAAATGAATAAATGAGAGGTTTATATTTTTAACCATTTTGATATTTTTGCATAATTTTGAAGTCATCGTGTCAAGGAAGTAACACAGTAGTTACAAGGAAGTAACTACTTTCTGTGAAGATCAATGCAAAAAAATATTTCATCTTTTTAATACTGTGAACAGATGCAATCAGTGGTGAATCCTCCTACCTCTAGCAGAATCCTTCTAGCAGAGCAGGCATTACTGAACAGAAGATCCATCTGCCACAACTAGGCACAGGGCACCTGACATATCTTTCCTGCATGACTTGGTTTAGAAGGGATTCTCTGATTTGTACAGGATTTTGCACCAACATGCAGCAGCTGCCTCTTTCCAATGTGTTTCTCTTATTTCCCTATTCTCCCAGTAACTGCTTAGTGGCTAGTAGGTTCAAACAGAGTGAAGAGAGAGCAGGGCCCAATTTTTCTTTACTTCACTTTTTTTACCTTTACTTTTCAAGGAAACTTGATCACTTGGCTGTAAGTTAAGGGCAAAGGAGATGCTCTTCACTCTTCTTGGTGTGGTTGTGCCATGGCACAGCCAAGAGAACAAAGATTCCTTGAGATGTAATGTTTCAGCAAGACTGCTGCTTAGGGTTAAAGCTTCACACTTAGTTTGCCCTGTCAATTAGCCAAATTGCCAGTTTCCGTACTGAGAATGAACTCACTTTTTTCAAATCACCTTTACATCCCTGCTGTGACTTTTACAAGCTGGCAACCAAGAGGCTTCCAGTACGGGCAAATGCTGGTTGTGCTCTGCTGCACTGGTGTATCAATCAGCAACATACGGATCCCAACACTGGAGTAAGGACATACTCATCATGTGGCCATGTAGCACCCATGCCTGACAACCTCCTGTATCGAACCTCCTGGAATGTGACAGGACTGTTTTAGCTGAAATGCAATTAGTGAATCTAAATCAGGATTTTAATTCATGCAGCTGTAAATATTGGGTGGTTATATAGATCTCCACTCAACACAAGGATCAGATATTCTAAATATCGTCACTGAGGTGTCTTTTCACAAGAGTAAAGATGAAAATAGAAGACAAACATAGGGCCCTGAAGATCCTCAGTTAAACATACATTTCCATCTGCTATCCTTTTTTAACTCAGTCCTCCAGCAGCTACAGCTCAGCGCCAAATATATGAAGCAGTGTTTCCATCTTACAAATACCTGTGTACATTCTGAGAACAGAGCATATACTGCACATCCAGATTCCTTACATTTAGTAAATAATTTGTGTTTAACATCAGACCTCCTAGTGCTTCTGATGCAGTTGCCTAGTTGCAAATGCAATGTCAGGTATTTTTATCTTGTGCAAGACTACGCTTCCATGAGCAATTATAATCTAATTAAATCCATTAATGTTTATGCCCTAGGGAAACATTCAGTTATTTGTAGGCATCTGAGTTTTTCCTGTCTTCCGATCCTTGCTGTAATTTATGCTTTATTGAGCACTTCTAAATATCCACAAGTTATTTTACTGCCACCTCCAAGCAGTGCCACCCTGTACTGTTTTCAATGCTTCTGTTTAGACCTAAATCGAATAAAAATGAGTTAGATATATCTATTCAAGTTTCAGAACTGGAGCTACAGCTTTTGAACCCAGATTTTGTATAGTATTCCCTTATACCAAAGGATGTTCAAGCTTTTCATACCATAAATCATGCCTTAATCAGAGTTCAGAACTCCCTATGCCTTTCAAACGCAAGCAGATACTTAGGAGTGCCTGAAAGAATACACTCGTGGTTTCCAAACCTAGAGCACTACTATAATGCTATATAAAAAATATTTTGGAGCTAGGGAGAGCACACAGCAAAGTATCAGTGAGGTAAAGATTTTAAGATAGTGTTAGAAGATTTCCTGTTATTTACGAATTATATAGCAAATATTGTAATCACTAAATGAAGAATAATTTGTAAAGCACTAAGGTTTTCTTTTCAAAGTTCTGCTAGGACTTGATCCATAGACATAAAATCCAGCATAAAGGATCCCACTGATTTAAGCATGCTCTGGAGAAAACTCCTGTGTCTCTCTTAGAGTCAGTACGCTCAGGGCATGAAGCAAAAGAAGTAAGGGTGCTGTAATCATCAAAAGGTGTCTCAGTTTTCCAGGTTCCCAGGTTAGGACCTTCCCCACTTGGAACTGACAATGTTTGGGTGCAAGGTGAAAGAGACGGTGAAAAAGCACATGATTTCATTTCAAGCAATCTAACTCAGTTACTGCAGAGGGTGTGGGAAGTGATCTGTGCATGTCATTGCTGCCAGCCCAAAGGAGGATCATTGCTGATGGCCTGTGACAACCGAAACATTTTCCTGGCTGTCTATACTAGTCTATCACCAAAAATGTTCCCCACCACTGCAAAGAACAAGGTATTTTGACTACAGCCACGCAAGAAGTATTTTCTCATTCAATGTAATTCCAGATTTTAAATATTTTTCATTTCATATTGGTGTAAAACCAAAACTACTTGAAGGTTTTCACAGAGAGAAAGCATGATTTCCCTGGCACTCCTTGATCAAGTTCAACGTGTTGTACAACCTGGTCTAAACAAGGGATGTAAACCTGAGCCTTTTTCTAACATATCATGGCATGTGTTGGGATGGATTTGACTCTCTACAGTTGGAGCTGTTACTTATATATGCCATGTATAAACATTTTACCGCAGCTATGACTTGATCACAGTAGAGTTTATGAACTTGATTGCTGTGGTTTGGGACTATATTTGTTTGTCGATCTTTATCTTTCTTAGGCATGGGGTCAAAATAGATGTGCCAAACTAGGCTAAATATACTTCAGTTTGACAACTAGTCACTTTATGACAAAAGTAATTTCAGGAAAATATTTCCCACCACTGGCAGTAATGCTTCTTTTGGAACAGGTTCTAAATAGCAATCAGCATGGCCAGCCTGACCTTGTCTGAAACCTGCTCAGAACAGATTAATTAACATGACCATAAAGCTAGAATACAGCCTGACATGGCCTGTATTCTCCACAGACTGTTTTCTTTTCGCTAAAGGGCTTGTTAGTAGGGGTCTGTTGCCCATATAATACAGTCCCATGATCAGGGAAGCACATAATTCTGTTATTAGCATGAAGTGACTTACGCTCATATTGTTACATACAAGTTGTCTTAATTATGGAATAAGAAATCACCATACCTTGGGAATTGCTCTTAATATGCATAGAATTAAGAAACGCAAGCAGACATTTTGTGGACCTTTAGTCTCAATAGCATAAATATAACTCTATTTGCAATGTTTATAAAAGTGACTTAAGAATATACACAGAAATGGCCTTCTTTCTACATGCTGTTCCATTCACCATGATAAAAAATGCAAAAGCTAAATTTTCAAACTAGGAACATGTCAAGCAATTCTCAACAGCTGAGTTGCTTGTACTACTCAGCAAAAGTGCTCATCAACATTTAAGCATGCAAACCCCTTATATTTTAGGTTCCTTCAACATACCTTGTTTAGTGTGCATGTCAGGACACCATAAATTTGATTATGCTGGAAGGTTTAATTCTTGGCTACTTCCATCACATATCTTCAGCCCACTCCTTACTGCCCAAGCTATTAACTGAAAATTTGGAATACAACTACAGATGAAAATGAGTTTATTTGATTAATGTGTGTGTACAAGTGTGGGTTCTCTTGTGAACTATTCAAGTGTTGAGTTTAATTGAGCTACAGCTGGTGCGGACTGTTTTCAGAGAGCAGGGATTTACTGACTGATTGATTGTCTCTCCCTTTTAACCTGGATGAAGATGCATTCAGAAAGAAGTGAAATTTTCTGATGATACAAAACCACAACAAGAATAGTAAAAAAGATAAAAGTAATAAACTGAATAGAAATAAGAGTACATAAAATCAAGTAGCTTATACAAAAGGAAGGAAACTAAGCATACCAGTTAGAAGATGCGTTAAGTTAGGGATTTTATTTGTAAATTTCCAATTCAACCTGGTGGGGAGGGGAACAAGAGCTACTATTCTAATGACAATACAAATCTCCTTTGGAGAGGCAGAATAAATTAAACTAATGAACTTTTAAAACCCTTCAGCTGAGAACTTCTCTCCCCTGTTGTCAGAGTTGGATGCAGCTGTTCAAATGGCATCACAGAAGGAAAGCAGAAAATCGCAAAAAGAAAGACGCTAAAAAATTGTCTTCCCTGTTCATGCAGGTCAAACATCCTGTGTGACCTGACATAAGTACTACTTATCCTAAGGAAAAGGGGTGAAACCAAATGCAATTTGGCAGGGTGCCAGCAAAAGCATAAAAAAGCAATAAAGCTAGCCAGTTAAAACCAAAATAACACAAAAAATCCCCCAAACCTCCACAGCCTTCATTATCTGGAAAAACACTGAGAAACTTAACCCTTAGCATCATTTTATCTGAATAGAAGTTTTGACAATCATCTAGAAAGAGGCCACCATAATGGCTCTTTCCAGTTATGCTGGGTATACAAAATCAATGCTTCATGTTCATGCTGCCCCTATTCCATCATAGCATTAACAAAGCCCGTCCTGCACTTCTGTAGGTGAGAAAGTAATTTCTGTATTTCACGTATTCTTCTATTTGAATTTTGTTCTTTTTCCCCAATAATTTCATTGTTGGTTTTCCATAAACTCTGATCTGTTCTTTACATGCAGGTTTAATACACTCTCTATTTTTTTTTTATTTTTTTTTCTCTCTTGCAGGGGAATAATACTGTGGTTGTTAACTCTACGTAAGATGTAGGCCTTGTTGCTGTCCATAGTTATAAATTAAGATGTTCCAGAAATGTGGTTGTTTTCATAATGCATGTTTTCATTCACTGGAAAAGAATAGGTTGTACACAGAAATCTTTGAGGAAATGTAATTCTTTAGAAAATCTTAGTAGTTTTGAATAATGGCCCTAATACAATCTTGTATGTAAAATCCAGGAAGCAGAATTTCCTGTTCTTTTCCACTTTTTCATACTAGGATATGAAGAGTTGAAAGAAGACTCTGTGCCAGGTTTGCCAGTATCTCAAGGGTTTGAAAATCTCAACTGTTATCTGACTCAGTGGGTCACAGAAGGAGATGCACTTCTAAATGTACATGAGAGAGCTGTAAGTGAAGACACACAATGTATGGGACTGTCATGCCATTATGTTGCTGGGGATTTTGTCTTCTAATTTGTTTTCTAAAGCACAAACCACTCTACCTGGCTGATCTTAAACTCCTCTCCCCAGTGTTGTGGCTTCTCTATTCTATAACCCCAGTTGCCAGATATATCTGTCAACAGCTGGCTGATCAGGACAACTGGCTTCTGGCACACAGGGTCACCAAACAGGAAAGAGTCATGTTCTCAGTATATTATGAAATAAAATATGTGGCTGGAGTACAAATGACAGAGTCTATTCCCAGTAAATGAGATCTGACAAGTCTAAAGAACACATTGAGAGTTTAAGACTTTATTCATATGCTGGTCAGAACAACTCCTCAAAAGTATCTATTCTTATCTATCTGTCTCAGAGGAATTCAATCCAAATAAATACTAAATAATGAGGACAAAGAGAAGTGAAAAGAAAAAAAAAGCCAGAAAATATACATGCTCCTATGAGTAACTTCTGATCAGTAGGTATAAAAATGGCAGAGACCTAAATTCCCTGAGTTCTTTGTTACAGTGTGCAGAATAAACACAATGCAGAATAAGAATGAGTAGGTGCTTCTACTGTTGACATTTCTTTAAATAGTGTCCTATGCATATGGATAGAAAAGATACAAACTGTGAGAAAAAATTGCTGAGAGTTCTCTGCACTCAACAGAGTATAGAGAAGGTGTGCACATTTGGTATCCTCTCCTTTTTTTCCTCTAAGAATTCTCTATTCTCTACACCAGAAATAAATTTGATGCCCTTCCCAATTTTATGAAGAATCTTTAAAAGAGAGCTACAAAAATGGCATAAATTGAAAATATTAGCAGTAAAAAAAATAAATAAAAAAAAAATACAGTGTGTAAGGTGTTACTAAGCTTTAGCATTAACAACCTGGATTTCTTTAAATTGTACCAAGAGTCACAGCTATGCCTTCATCTCATCCTTGCAGGTTTGTATGTACGTTACCAAATATACCTACCTGGTTTATTTCAGCAAAAGGAGATAGCCTTTGCTTCAGCCAGCAAGTAGCAAGTCCTTTACTTCTCTTGTGCTACAGTAATTAAAAGCAAAGCTATAAAACTTTGAATTCCTCCATGGATTTATTGAATCCCACCTTTTTTTTTTATTATTATTATCTTTCTCCAATGTACTATTTATAAATCCTGCCTTTGAGACCTTTTATGCAAACTATTTGTAAAGCACATTCAATTTGCAGAGTAATCTGGCTCCACCAAGTGACAAGTGCTGTGATTGCTAGTCTACACCTGGACTTAACACAAAAGGGTACTAAACATTAAACTAATTTGGTAACACTGGGATTTTACTGTAGAGCTTTGGACTTCAGTAATTTATGCATTTTAAATAGATTCTTTTGTTGTCCTGTAGATGGTAAGCAAAAATACTGAAGCTTTCTAAAGAACTTATTTGCCCCACTTCTCCTGGATAATGCTGAAATTTTGTCTTACAAAAGTAATCATATTATTAGTAATATCAACAGTAATACCTATGAGAATAATTGCAGTATGGTAGAAGGGAAGCAAGAGAGCAAATTATTTCCCTCAAATGTATTCCACAGTTTCCAGATGCTGTGTAGGTAGATAACAAGAGAAAATCTGCTGGAATGTAAAGAAAATGTGTGAATGAACTTACTACGCAGTCTTTAACAGAAGGTCTGAAGGAAAATGCTTTGGAAGGCTCAAAACAAAGTGGGTGGAAATCACAGGCATAAGGAAGGTCATTGTAATACATTTTCTGCAACACTCTTTTGAATAGCATATTCTGAAAAGAAAGTTTTTAAAGCACTCTAAGGTGAGGAGGCTGAAGGCCAGGAAGATATCATGCAAAGCCGGACAGTGAAATTCGTACTGCTTTGGATGCTGCTTGCACCAGCTTTGTGAACTCACTAAAAGATCCTCGGCTGAGCTTTTTCAAGCTTATAGGGGCATGAAAAAGCAGATCTCCTGAAACATGAAACTATCATGAGGCAGCTGGCATGTTTCAAGTATCACTGTTAGTCAGCTGTAAATTTCAGCATAAGCAATAGGATTTCCTTTATCATCATTATTACTTGCAGTTTTGTTATTTTTGGTGAGGAAGGCTACAGAAAGGCTAAGCAAGCTGTCTTTTGCTAGCTCATACTTCTACTTCAATTAATTATTAGCAAAGAAACCAATAAAATGGGTCAGCAGCTATTGGAAAGTATCATAAACCCATGCATACAGATATGCACGTGTACACACACACAGGGCATACGGACTATTAGAAACTGAGTTAATATCTTTGACATTATAGTTCTCCCTGCCACTGTCCCTAGCTATAGGGGCTTTACAATAACACAGACAGTATTTGTTTTATCATGTGTTCTCTGTTACATGTTCTGTTTCTTCAAAATGACTGGATGAGGAGGAAGACCGCTCACGACAAAGGGCAATAACTCAACATGCTCAAGTGAGAGAAAGTCAGAGGGCCCACAAGAAGGAATAGACAGGAGATTTGCAACAAAGTACAGCCTGGCTCTAGAAAGACTGAAAAGAACTTCCCAAACAGGACAACACAGAAACTGCAAGCACTCAGCAGCTGAAATCCGGGTTCTGCTTGCAAACTGATGGTGGGCAAGAAGAGAGCAGTGCATAAACCTCATTTCTGTGACCTTAAATTGTCTTAAGCCTTCTTTATATAACAAAGTAGAAATGCAACTTTCTATTTAAATGAAGTATGGCTTCTTTTTAGTTTAGATTTTATTGGTCTTTTGGGGGAGCTCATTATATGATGAAAGTCTGAGGCATTTCCACATCAAAACTGTACTCCACTCTGCATCTTGTCACAGGAGGGAACAGACAACCTTACAGACCAATAGAAGTTGCTGGGCTCTAGATAGATCATGGTGTTATTCTGAGGAAGGACAGAGGGGTGTGAATAAAATAACAGGGAAAATCACCTTTCAATCTGAACTGATTCCTTTTAAAGAATATATTGAGGTGCTTCTTAGGGCCAGATTTTAGCTTAGATTCTGTCCTTAGCATTCTGGGACATTATTTTGTTGGAGTTACAAGCTTTGTATGATTTATGCATTTAAGTATCAATTAGTGGGAAAAGCCATCCTTGGAATCTGGAGAAATGGTCTATTTCTATTGATTTAAATATTGCTAAGATTGAAGGAAATTTGGTCACAGTATCTCATTTTTCAAATGTTCTTAAACTTTAAAATACTTGAATGAAACAAAATAAACTAAAAGAACCACAGAACGTCCATTAAAAGTCTTTTTCAACATACTGTTTCAGTCCTTCCTCATTTTTCATACAATCTCTAGTTCTCACCATACCTATTGTCTCTGCACATAAATATAAAACACCAATATAGGTATCTTTTTATTCTGATTTCTTCAATAAAACTGAGGAAAAGTATTCTGACAGGACAGAAAACTAGATGAAATTGTGGGAATGAATAGCTGTAACACTGGACACTATAATACAGTTGCAAAGTAAGGGAATGATAAAAGGTAGTGATACAGAGAAGCACAAGTAGAGAAAAGTGCAAAGATAACAGAGCCTAGAGAATTCTGCCACTGTTCTGCTTTTCTGTCAGTTAAAAATCTTGTCATGTTTGAAGTTCACATCAGCAGCAGTTCAGTAGTCTTTCCGTTATCTCTTTACCACTGACATACCACTTACAGCTATTGCTGGTGACAGATTTGCTTCAACTGTTCAAATAAACATCAAAATGTTAGTGGCAGGCTAAGCTATAGAAACAAAACAACCCCAACCCTTAAAAGTCATTTTAATGTCAAATGTTATAATGTCATTTTGGCCATATAGTTATTACTTTTGTTTATCCTCATGAGATAGTCAAGTCCCTCACTTCTTACAAAGAAACAACAGCCTTAGCAACCTGAGATATGTTATCAACAGAAGCACTGAAGGATAGCTGAGGTGCATTTTTTTGTCACAGCACTGACCACTCTTCTTTTGCCTCTGCTTTCTGCGTGGTTTTACCCACAGGATTTCCCACAAAGTGTCTGAATAATAAAATGAGCCTACTTATTTTAATATGGGTAGCATACCTAGAGCAGAACCAAATGGACTACTACAGGGTAATGATGTTTGCTTCTTTATATATCCCTGGTTATAAATTATACCCTATCTTTTCTCCATTGTTCTCTGTGGTGGACTGAAGTCATTAAAAAATGCTTGCGCAGGGCCCGTTGTGAGAGAACAAAGTGTCAATCTGTATCTATGTCTTCTACCTATGAACAATGATTAGCTCTTTGAAAGTCATTCACCCATGACCCAAACCTCTGAGAGCTGACTGCAGAGATACAGTCCCAGCAGGAAGGAAAATTGCTTTTCCACACTTCATAAAAATCCTTCTTAACCTAACACTCTGATCTAAAGGCAGAGCTGTTGTCTAGACATTTTTTCTGCCCAATGCCGGTGTGGTCTAACCAATGTGCATGCAGAATGCTGTTTTTATCTTTTTCTGTCTTCTATCTTTCATCATGGTTTACCAACAGCTTTAAGAGCCAGGAATGCTTGTACATTATCTACTGCTATAAGGCCTCAAATAAATACTTGTATTTAATGTGTACATATAGTATAGCTGAGTTTAAAGAGAAAGGTAAAAGAAAAGAGATCAGTTCTGATCCCAGGTTTGTCCATATAAACCAAGCCCCTCTTCACTAACATCAGAGTACCTATAGGGAGAAGGTATATACCTATAGGGAGCAGGAAGCTGGTGGCACTCTGCTCCATCAGGATCCAGGGTTTCTGCACATATCATTATATGGTTAATATTCACCTTTCAGATTATGAGAGGTGTTTTAGCATTAATAAAAGCTACACTAAGTATCCTCTTGTATCCATGAATTTCTTTCCATTATGTCAAACAGTATCACCATCATCCTAGTATCATCAAGATCCACTCTGCAGAGAGAACACATTTTTGCCTTTGTCTCTAAAACCACTATTCTACTGCTATGCCTCTGAGCTATTTATTCATCAGGAAAAGATGGGTAATAACTGGTGGAAAACCACACATTTATACAAACACTATAAGCAAAAAAACCCCCGTTTTGTCAGTAAATATTCCATTAAACAGTTAAACAAACTTTAAAGCTACTTGGAAACCAGAACCAATGATCAGTCTCACTTCAGTGAGACCCCCCCATGAGTTTTGGGGGTAGAAAATTCAGCAGGCTGGAAGCTGCTTCTGACTGCATGCTTGAGAACTGCTGCATATTGTAGAAAGTCTAGGTTCTAGTCAACTGAACAGAAGGTATAACAAAATGAAGATACACACTCAGTGGATACATTGAGAAAATGTTAAATATTGATATACTCTTTATTGACTCGTGATTCCTTCTTTGCCCATTGCACCCATGTAGTTTCAAGATTTCAGATTGGTACTTACATTGTTGCAATACTGCGATGGGATTAAGACACCCTTCTGAGATTTGGGAATTTCCTTGGCACTGAAAGCAAAGATTTTATGACAACTTGGGACGAGTATTTGTCATAGTACTTATAACAAATTATGTCTGTAGTGAAACGGACAGCTGTATCTGACCCACATAATAATCACTGCATATATTTTCCTCTCTGAAATCTCTCTCATGAACAATCAAGATACTTATTAATCTTTCACCTCCCTACTTATATAAAACTGATTAATAATTGAAAACATTTTAGAATATATATGTACATCAAAATGACACCCATACAATTAATGTAGGTATGCTGGTTTACAGCTTATTAACTTTAGCTTAATGAAACACATGTTGTCTCATGCTTCAATTAACTCATGCCTGTTTTCCTCTTACCTATGTGGTTTTAGTTTTGAAGAGAACAAAGTATTTCTGAGAAAGAAAAATATAAAAATTGAAATTAGGGAGTGCTTATGGATAACTTGGCATAGAGAACACGCTACTGCTAACATATTCTAAAATAGAAGTGGTCTGAACTTTAGCAGTTTATGGGTCTAATTTGACAAATCTTTCTGAAATGTGAAAGAATCAGCACGTACGGACATACATAAAAATAATGACTGCCAGATGATGCTCAAAATTCTTTTTAACCTTACTGAAGGGCAAATACCAATTGTCTGTCAAAATCTTTCCAGCTCATTATTTCTGCAGGATCTTCAACCAAACTTGGTCAAGTTAGTACAAGACCATTTTGCTGAGGGAAGTCTGTGCCAGCTTCTTCAAAAAATGTGCTACTTTACTGCTTTCAGGGAAGCAGTGGGTGCATCAGCATCTTATAGTCCCCAGAGCTCCCACATACCAAACATTCTTAAGACACCTCATATGACCCTTCCAAGATACCCATGTCCTGTTCAAAACAGATTAGAACTGAACAGTTTGAATGCAGTTCACAAATGAGCCATCTGATGATCACGGGGAAAAGTACTGCAAGGTAGCCTAAGTGTGAAAGTCACAAGAAATCAGAAGAAGGTTGACTTAGCAAGCCACAGCAGCATAAATGATCTTTCCCAACTCCAAAGGTAACAGAAAGCATGACAGTCCTGTGCACTGCTAACCAGCTAAAGGAAGGAAATTCTGGTACCGTGTAAAAGCCACTTCTAAAGAGGTCTTCTAAGAAAGAACACTTTACACTATTAATTAAAATGGTATCACATGTAACAATATATTGTATACTCTCTCTCTTTTGTCCTCACAGAATGCATACATTGTAGTTTCCACCTCTGTATCTTGTTTTGACAGAGGTAGTGAAATATGAGTCTTATCTACTACCCTAACCTAACTGAGCCCTGACGGTTAAAACCAGAGGTGTAAACATCATCACCATGTTTGCCTGATGTAGGGCTGGACAAGGGGCAGCAGAAAAGATGTGTAGGGCATTTAAGTCGGGTATCTGGAGGTTATTCAGCTGCCTGCATCAACAAAAACTTGCCATCGCTCACTGTATCATGGCTGCTCTTCTGTCGTTAAAAATGAGTGACAAAGTAGATACTCAAAGTAGATGCTTATTGAGTCTAATCATCTGTCCTTATAGAGCCATGCAAATTTAACCTGTCACTGAAACCAACAGGAGCTTTAAAAATATTTTCCAGCATGGACTGGATTATCAATACTTCTCATAAGCATCCCCTAAAGAAGTTAAAATTCCATTTAAGACTTTGATACTAGTGGCAGTAAAAGCAACTAATTAACATTCCATGAGAGACTGCATATCTGGTATCTTATTTACTTGGGAAAAACAACAGCTTCCCAAATTTGAGCTCTTTACATCAACCGCTAAAGAATGCATTGGACATCAGCATGTAACATCACACTCGGACTTGAACTTTGACAAGAAGTATCTCAAATGCTCCTACAATCACAGCTCCAGTTCCTGTAATTTGCTGTAATTAGATGAGGCAACCCTTTCCTTGTAATGTAAACCAGTAAACCTAAGATGAGAGCAAATCTTTTAATGCTCCATCTCCAGTCACAGTAGCAGCTGGTTTGCCACATGAGTACACTCGCTAGAAATAAACTAATCATCTAGAGCATCTCTGGCATCAATCACTGCATCAATCTTCATAGAGGAAAATGTGAAATTGCTTACAGCAAGGAGCCAGTGGAGCTAGCAAAATTCACTGCTATGAATCCCACAGTATAGATAAATAAAATAATACAGAGGGTGTAACCTGCAAATAACTTAATAAAAACACAACTGTCTTGAGGTGAGAATAATGCAGAAATGAGCACAGCTTGGTAACAGTAAAAATGTTATTATCGGGATAACGAAATTCAACATTAAAAGACAAAATATCTTCTGCAGAAAGATCCCAAAGTTTCTGAAAAAGGTGCAACAAAATCCATGGGTAACATTAAATACAATAGAAAGAAAAAAAGTGAAGAGGTTTTTTTTTTAATCTTTATATAGCTATACTTAGGGGAAAAAAAAAGTAATTAAGAGCAACACTTAGCTAGCAATGAGGAAAGCATTCTTTCTCAATCAAAGCATGGCTCATTTAATCACAATCAGTGTGCTTGTGTCAAGCAAATGAATGAGTAATGGCTAAAAGACCTTACCAGCATTGCTGGAAACTACCAATTGCTACTCGGGCAAATGCAAAACACCTCTAGCTTTAAGTGAGGCAAAGTTTGTGGGGAAAGGTATTACCTTTGGTTAGAGTAACTGTGAAAATAAATAAACAGATAAATAAAAAAACACAGACCGACCGACCGACCAACCAAAAAAAAAAAAAAAAAAAAAAAAAAAAACCAAAAAACCCAACAAAAATAAGCCCCCAGAAATTGAGTTCAATGAGATAATTTCAACTAATGCTTAGAGAGAGCTGTTTGCAAGGGCCCAGATGAGGCTGTTAGCTGCTGAGTGGAGGACAGTGCCCTATTATTGCCTATATAACAGTGACAGGCCTGAAGGAACTGGCCACGAGGTTTACTGTACAATCATTTCTAGTGGGTATGTGATTTTTAATATCCAATACTTCTTTTTCTTTTTTTTCTTTCCCCCTCCCCACCCAGCCCCCAGGCCTGTAGGGTTTTAAATAAAGAGAAACTAAAACTGTGTTGCTCTGGTTTTGTGTGGCACTACTGAGTAACAGGGTCAAATATGTTTGTGATTCTTTCTGACATGATCTCTTATCTCAAAAAGGAGTCATCACACTGCATAAGGCACTGTGTTTGCAGGGCAACTGATTCACTGACAGTGGAAATGCAACCCCAACTTTATCAGTATCTATCAATGAAGTAAGAGAATAAGTTAAATTACATTTATTTACACTACTGCAAAAGCTACATGACTACATAGATGAGGCCAGCTATTCTGAGCTGGAGAACCGAAAAATAAATAACCTTCCAAGGATTGGGAAAGGATAACTAACTGCATACTTACTGTGGATTACAGTTTCTCTCATGATCTATGAGAATTCTTTGAGTGAGAACAGCTTGCCAAATCACATCCAAGCTGTAATGAATAAAACCAAGCAGGCAGGAGTAGATGTTAGAAAAGAAAAAACATAGTAACTACAAAACGCTAATTTCTCAGATACAAGAATACCATTTATTCTCCTATTTAGTAAGATATTTCTTAGCTGATTCTTGTTTCTCCCATTATAAAGCACTCCATACTCAATATGCACAGATATTAGCATATACGAATCAGTTAAGTTGTTACAAAAGATACATAAGCCAAGAAAACCACGCAGAGAGGCAAACACCAGCCTCAAGACTTGACTTCCGTCATGGCCTGACTGTCCATAAACCTGGCAGAGCAACAGCTGCCATCTTCTTATCAGTGACATCTGGGAACAGTTCCCTTCATAATACAAGTGTTTTAAAGTACTTCTACAGCTCTTGCATTATTCTCACTTCAAGTTGCAACAGCATGAGTAAGGAACAGCTCACAAGCAGCATGGTCCAGAAGGAGCAGGAAAGACTCATCTCACTATTACTGCTACAAACTACTGCTGTAAAACATTAAAGGCTAATGACTCATCTCCTAGTTTTGCTGCCATTGCTCTGCCTCTCTGTCATCCCACTACGGCAGCTGAGGTAATCCAGGTGAACGTAGGAGCCGGAGCGCGGGTCCGGCCTGGGAAGCCACGGCGGGACCCATCAGGCGCACCAGCCCTGAGCCGGACCTCAGTGGGGACCCTGAACCGAGAGCTGGGAGTCCCAGGGCAGCCGGTAGCACCGCTAATAACCACAATCACCCCCAAACCCTACCCATCGCTGCCGCCTCACGGCGGGCGCAGCTGAAGCCTCCACCGCCTTTCAGAAGGGCGGGGCTACGAGTGAGGCCCGGATGAACGCGGCTGCCGTGCCGTGCGTAAGGCGTCACGTCGGGCCAATGGGAGGGCGCGGCGGCGGGTTTTGAACGCCGGTGGAGGAGAGCCAACCGTCTGGCTGAAGGCAGGGGTGTTCTGCTGCCTCCCGTACCCCAGGGCCGAGCGCCCCGGTCTGTGGTTATTGCTGAGGAGAGCCGGGGCTCGGCGGTGGGCGCCGGGCCGGAGCCGGCTGCCGCTGCTGCTGCGGTATCGCCTCCGCCCGGAGCTCGAGCAGCCGCGGCCTTGCGAGGGACGTGCCTGGCGTGGATACGCCTTTCTGAGGAGGTACGGTGTGTCATCGGTGAGGGTCTGCTGTCAGAGGAAACGGGGCCCGCTGCCGGCCCCTTGGGGACACTCTTCACCCTTCACTACCCGTCGTGCCCTCCCCAGTGCGAGCGTTTACAGCCCGCGGCCTACACTGCGCCGCGGGCACCGAGTGGTTTGCAGGTCGGATAATCGGCGTAGTGGCATTAGCCGTGCTGCAGGAAGTGTTTTGAAAATGGTCTTGTCTGTGCGGCTTTTTAACGCTTGTGGGTGTCTAATGTGTGTATATGTGCAACTCAAAAGCATCATGAAGAAATTCTTTGCTGTGAGGGTGGTGAGGCCCTAGAACAGGCTGCCCAAGGAAGTTGTGGCTGCCCCATTTCTGGCAGTGTTCAAGGCCAGGTTGGACAGGGCTTGGAGCAACCTGGTCTAGTGGGAGGTGTCGCTGCCCGTGGCAGGCGGTCGGAACTGGACGATCTTGAGGTCCTTTCCAACCCAAACCATTCTATTAGCTTTACTCTTGTTTCTCTGTTCCTTTTCTTTTGGCATTGAGGAGCATTGAGCATCACCAGCTTCATGAATTCTTCACCCTTTGTATTTCTAAAGGAGAAGATGGCTGAATACTTGAAAAAGCCTGTCAAAGACACTCTGGATGATATAAAAGAACGAATGAAAGAGAGGAAAAATCAGAAATGGATGAGGTTGGATAAAATTAGCCAGATCTGCACTGTAAAGGGCAAAATAGCAAGTAAGATGCTTGATGTTGTAATAGTTTTCATTTTTTTTTTTTTTTTTTAAACTAAGTTGAAATATTTGCTCTTCTGTTGTAGCCAACAGCTCCAAGAAAATGAAGAGCCTTGAAGCAAACAATAAAGCCCTAGCTCAGGCTTTGCAAGAAGAAAAGCTGAAACTGAGGGATGCCCAGGCTACCATCCTTTATTTAAAGAAAGATTATCAAGATCTGAAGGTTCAGATGTTTAAATTGCAAAGACATCTTAGGCTCAAGCAAGCACAAGGACTTGCTGAGGTATTTTTAATAATAACTTCATGATTTAGTGAAGCTGAACATCAAAATCTGCACTAATTTAGTCAACTCATAATGCTGATAACAAGTTCTTTCATTGGTAGTTGATACCAGAGTATGACAATAACAGCATTATTTTACTTCTTTTGTTTGTTAGAATCAACTGCAAGCCTTGAATAAGATAATTTCAAGAGTTTCTCAAAATTTACTGGACTCAATTGATCTCCTTGGCCCAGCAAAGAATCTGTGTTCCATAGGTGTAGTAAGTACCTTCTGCTCTTGTGGGGCAGGATTTCTGTTAATCCTTCCCCTTTATTACTTCCAACATAGATGCTTGTAATTTTTGAGACTTAAGCCTAGTTTGGAGGTACAATTGCTCCCACAGTTCCCAGTATGACATGTGGTCCACAATGTGGGTATATGTAGTAGACGTTAGTGAGACTGAGGCTCTGCTGCATGGTAGTAGGGGCACCCTGATTTTCTATGGGTTTATGTCTTGTTCCCTGTACTATCCTTACAGTTCTTTCCTCTGTCCACTGTCTGTATGATTAGGCTGGTGATGAATGTGTTGACTTGCAGGAGCTGAGTATGTGAGATCCCACAGTATTTTGTGTTTACACAGCCAGAAAGAGAAACAGTCAAGGGCCTCTTTGGCCCTTCTGTGGGTAACCTGGCTGTTGTCTAAAACTTGTATATCATGCAAGCTTTTTTCATCTCTTTAGTCACATTAAGATTTATTTTGTTGACAGAATGGGAGAATGTTTTCTTCAGTTCCTGAAAACAGTTCCAGTGTCGTAGGGCCGATACATTCAGTGTAAGTATCTTGTATCAATAAGCTTAATTTTCTGACTAGAAAAAAGGGAAGAAATACAATGCAATGAAGTAGTTGTGTTGTGATAAAATACATTGCTATTTGGTAAATACTACTTTTTGATATTTTTTCTAGAAAGCATCTACAGTGTGCTGATGGGGATGATCAAGTACTTCCAAGTGGGATGGAGGCTGATAGCAATAAAAATGAGCTCACTCACTCTGTGTCAGAGACCTGTGAGGAATCTGACAATGCCGTTTCCTCAAACAAAATAGTTCCAGACAAAGGTAACTATATCAAAGTACCAGACATTGCTCTGTTCTGAATCAGGGGAAAAAAATGTGTAAGTTTAAAATGTAATTACTGCTTCTGAAGTAACTGTCAAGTGTTTTTCCACTTATTATCGTAAAGGTTAGGTATTAATGTTGGCAACTGGTAAACTTTTTGAATGAAGATGCCTAGTAAAATGGGGGCGGGGGGAATTGAAAATGTTTTGTCTTCTATATACCTGCAATATAGTTTCATTGTCTACCAAACAGTTCAACAGAGTAAAGTCATCTTTAGTCATTTTGTATCATTTATGAAATCAACAACTGTTAACCAAGCAAATCACTCAGAAAATAAATGACCCATAGATAACCTTTCCAAATGGAACAGTTTAGAGAAAAATCCTAATGTAGTATACTTAACTGCTTCCTGTCTGGAAGCTGTATTAAACAGAACTTACCTTGATTGCCAAATACTAATTTATACATATCTATGGGGAAAATTCTAAGAATAGTCTTGATTTCTAACAGGTTCAGAACTTGCACAAAACCTTAACAGGTTGCTACTATTTAGCTTTAATATGACTCTTTCTCTTCAATTGCAAGGGCGAACATCTGATTTTCATCTGGACATCATAGGGTCAGAGCTGGAAAATATTTCTTCAATCAGTGAGGATGGACTTGGTAATCTCTTACCAAAAAATGTGTCTATTAGGAATTGCTACGTGAAGTTGAGAAATTGCAACGAACATTATATTGGTGTATTGAACCATTCAGAAGCACCTGCTTCAACAAAAAAGCTTTCTGAACTGGATGAAGTTAGACTTGAGGAAAGTCTAGAGATGTGTACTGTAGAAGACAGAAATTTAGATATTTCTCAGTTGAATGAAAATGAGGTAGGTTCAGAGCTGGTGTTGAGGACGACAGATTCTGAAACTGCACAGTCCCACTTAAACAATAATTCTGATCTTAAACGACATGAGTGTAAAAACAGAGAAGACTCTCAAGTAAGGAAAGAGAAGCATCAGAAGGCAAAACTGGAAAAGCCTAAAAAAACTTCTAGACAAACACCAAAACAAAGACAGGGTAAAGGGACTTCCAAGAAAAAGTTGGATTTCTTGGGTGGCTTCAGTGATGCTTATGACTTTCATTTGGAAGAGAGTGTCCATCTTACACCTTTTCGTCAAAATAAGGTGAATGACACAGATACTGGTGTGGATGACGAAAATGACTTATCTGAAACCAATACCGTTGAGTCAAGTGATATTGAAGAAGATTCAGATGACAGCCTCTATGAGCCTTACAAGGGTAAATCAAAAAGAAGGAGAAGTTCAGTGGACAAGATAGATACATCACCAGTCCATGCAAGGCCAAGGTCTAAAAGATGTTTGGCACAACATGAGCAGAAACTCCATAATGAAAAAGAGACTGAAAGCAATAAATCAAGTGACAAGTCTATTAGTAAGTATAGAAAGTGTTCTGTAATTGGTTTTGTTTTCTTGGGAGATAACATTCTTTAAGGGATTTAGACTTTTTTTATTTTAAAGGGTTTTTTTAATAAATACAAACAGATTAATGTTATAGAAATCATTAGATTAATTATTTAGCTTTTTTTTTCCCTCAGCAGATTGGAATTAAAGATATGTTTTGTATAAGAAATTGGTCAACAATAAATCAATACTGTATTTTAGATGTGCTTAATGATGTACTAAAGCCGATGACAAAAGAGGAGAACAAGTATAAATTGAGATAAATGGAACAACAAATCACACTTTGCTGGGCACTGCTTAGCATTAACTTATTTTTCCAAACTACAATCCTGAATTTGTTGATCCTCTTATGTATTTTTAAGTACAACATGAAGATAATAGTTACAGCTGAAAGTTACTTCACATCTAGTGTGTTCACTGATGTTCTCTTTTAAGGTAGCTTGCCTGAATTGTTTTAAGTGTGCCTAATTTCATCCCAGGGCAGCCTTCAGAGCCATCTCATGGCCATCTTTGTGATGTTACCAATACCACTTCATTGCTCCCCAGCACTGGGAATGCAGCTGTTGTCCCAGAAGGTGAAGGACCACGATCTCCAAAACGCAAGCGAAGCTGTGCTATTACTGTGTGCTATAAAGAACCAAGTATTGCAGGGTATGTGTCGTACTTTCCAGTTTGATATAAAGTTCCTAATATTTCATCAAATGGAGGATTTGAGGGGGTAGTTTAAATATTAGAAAGAAGTTCTTAAGAAAACATTCAAAGAGAGGTCTGATGTTAGTAAGATGAAATAGTTCATGTGTGTTAAGTGATGTCTGGAACAAAACTCAATTTTTTCTTTTTTTAGGAAACTCAGAAGAGGGGATCCATTCACAGACACAAATTTCCTGAATTCTCCAATTTTCAAGCAGAAAAATAACGCCAAGCGCCTTTCTCTTAGGAAAAGATCTCTGTCGAAATACAATGAGAAATTTGTTGGCTGTCGTTGATATTTCCAGTCACAATAGCAAAACCATGCTGGTTCAATGAAGAAAGGAAATATCTCATCCAGGAAATTATTGTTGCACAATATTTTGCACGAATATGCCATTATTTCTATGTGTCTTAATGCTAAGGATATAAAATTAAGGGGGGCTGGTTTCAATCCAGTGACTTTTTAATGATCTAGAAGACACAAGGCTACCTTTGTAACTGATTCCATTCAAACCCTTTTGCGAGAAGGCATTTTGTAATGTAAATTTATAACTTATGTTATAATTTTGTAACTTCTACCCTGCTTGTTAAGATCAAATGGTTTGGAGGTTTGGATTTTTTTTTTTAATAACAATATTTGTACAGCTCTTCTTGTAATTGGTTGTAATGATTGTAGTTTCATATTGAAGCTTCTAATAAATGTCTTGGTCATTGTAAACATATCTGCAATGGCTGGTGTTCTTTTTGCAATTTCCCTATTTGCTTCAAGTATAGCATGTCATCCATAGGCATCCTGCAAACTAGTGTGCTCCTTCCGCATCTTCTGTGGCATAAGCTTTGTCAGTTGAAATCTGATTACGTAGCTGGAGCTCTCTCAAGTAACAATTTAGGGTTGCTTGGTACTGCTGTTTAGAAGAGTTACTAACTTTGTTCCTATCTGGTCATCTGTGAAGGTCGGTGAACAGTGCTCTGCTTTGGTTGAGTGTAAATTGGTTTTATGAGACTTCATAATAAAAGCTTCAGCTACTGAGTGTTTGAAAACTATTTGTTCACAATACCAGCCCTTAGATGTTGGAACTGAAACTTAACCTTCCATTTGTATCCTAAAATTCTAGCTCTGGGTGTTACCATACTTTTTAGTACGATAGGAACTTGGGCAGAGTCATTTAACTTTAGGTGCTCTTTACTTTCAGCAAATAAATTTATAACAGCTACTTATCAGGACCAGAAAAAGGAACAAGGTGATAGCAGAGCAGCCTCAGGCAGTGGTGAGGTGCGTCTGACTTGGGGGGATTGTTTTTGGATTAAGCTTGAAGAATTGCAGTTCCATTGCAGCTGCAGGACGAAGTCTTGAATAGTCTCAATTGCTTTTTAAAAGTCTCCAGAAAAATGTGTAAGCCTCCTTAGACCACTGTTTGCTACCCTATGAACAGTGTATACTTTCACATGATGTGGCACAGGACTAAATCTTAGTGGATGGGGGAGGAAATAAATCTTCATAGTGACTAATTGTCTGTTAGGTATTAGACACATGCAGGTTTGTTTAGGGTATGTAAGAGAAGTGTACCATCTGAGTAACATGGTGAAAGTAGGTAAGTACTCATCATAGCCTGCAGTGTGCTCCCCTGTAAACTGGTTTGTGAATAAAGGACTGTAGTAGACAAACATGAGAAAACAGCATGAGCACACTTTGGTGTTAAAAATCAAGTCTTGAACAGCTCAAAGAATTGTTTGAGATTGAGGAGATGGGAGTAACAACACCTAGGTCAGTTAGCACAGAGATGGGAATGCTACCTGGAATAGCCACAGCTCTCCATGCTGAAGTCTCAGCTCTGCTTAACAGTGTGTATAGTTGTAGTGCCAGAACTAAGTAATGAAAAAAGACCAAAATAAGTAGGGTTTTGTACATATATAATTTAAAACTATTCTGTACCAGTACAATATATTAATTTTACAAATGTAAAGTTCATCAGCTGTTAAAGCATTTGCAAAACCACATATCCTAATGTAACTTTATTGCACAGTATCTATGAAAATATTAATTCTTAAATTAGAAAACAAATGTTTCAATATAGAAGAGACAATCTGATTGAAAGACAATAAGAAAATCTACTCTGAAAATAACAAAAGTTCACAGGATACCAAGCTTAACAGGTGCATCTGTAGGCCCAATCTACAAAACAGGATTACAGCAGCCAGTACTGGCTATTAAAAGAAAAACAATGCTCACTGTACCTTTGTTATAGATCCAAATGCAGGTCAGACTAATCTCATACAAAACACTATGGTAAGTCTAGTGTTAACATTTTGAATACTTTGTGTACCACATTTACTACTTCCAGGTTGTTTCTGACATCTATTTGCAGAATCAAATTGTGATTTAACATTGCACAGGCATTTTGCAGGAATATATTCTTTGACACAGCATAGGATTGGGTTTTATTCAGTCTTATAACTACTGAATTTTACCAGTGTAACATCTGTAAATATAAAACAGCAAGAACAAAAGTTGAATCTGTTTTTCACAAAAGCAATTATAATTTACAGTTACAAACTCTAATTAGAAAATGTCAAGTGACAACTTTTTGGCCTGTACTGACCTCCATTAGGAAGTTAGGTGTACCTCTTAAATGTAGTGTAAGCAGCAAAGTATATACGTAAGTGCTTATTTTGAAGATATACTAACATGAGTTGTAAAATGTTAATATGTTCCTGGGTCTAAATAATCACGTTGAATAAGCATTTACAATAAAGCTTGGTAGAAAATCCAGTTTACCACAGAGCCAAGTATATGAGCTAGAAGCTGTCATATGTTGACTTCTTTTAATAGTCTTATCTCTGCTGAATAACCCAAAGAATTTATCAGTGAAGAGTAGTAAATAGGGTGGGTCATGAAGTGCAGCAAAACCTTAACTAAGCCAACTGACATTGACTAGTATATGCGAATCAGATTCTCTGAAGTTCTTTTGGATACTTATGTCCTGCATAAGCCAAGTCACTATGACATTATATACCTAGCCAGATTTCTTTTTTTGCTTTTAATAGTGGTTATGAGATTACAACTTACAGGTAAAATATTTATCAAAACCCCAAATTAATAGAAAAACTTGCATCTATCGAAGCTTACAGGCAGTCCTTTTCCAGAACTGGCTGTTCTCTCACAGCTTCTCAACCAGCTGAGTGTTTCTTTTAAAAAATAATATCTTATAAAAAGATTCTATAAAGAAACAAGTGTTTCAGAACCCCCCAAATTGTTGTTTTCCCTTACTATTTTCTCTTTTTACTGAAAAAAAAATAATAAAACTTTATCAAATAGGTACTGTATTAGGTAAGCTATAACATCTGTTGTCTGGGAATTTTCTTCATATTCCCAAACATGTGCAATTTCCCACATGTTTCGTGGGGTTTCTGAGGCTGTCACTGATAAACTTATTATGAACATATGGTAATCGGCACACAAAAGAAATTTTCTGTAATTAAATACATTATAAAGCATTTTAATAAAATAATTTTTGTAACTTCGGTATAATACATGTTTGCAAAACTAGGAGGGTTTTTAAAAGTGCTAAGTATTCAACAGAAATTTCTTGAAACCTTTGAGTCCCACAACGCAGATATAGAACGGCTTCTCCTGCCTATAAAGTAGGCACACTATGTGGTTGTAGAAAAGACAGTGTCACTTGTCAATTAATCCAGCTTCTTTAATTTTTGTGTAGAAGAATTTCTCCAGTATATTGGCACACTTGTAGTATTCGCTCTCAGGGGGGTTGTACTCTCTGCAATTTGTAAAGACTCGCTGCAAGTCAGCCATGAATAATTTCTTAGACACGTAGTACCTATTCTTGAGTCGCTCACTCATTGTTTTGAGATCTGTACAGAAGAAAAATAGATTAACAGCATTTGACTCAAATACTTTTGGTATGCAATATCCCTTTAGACTGCTTTACTATTTAACACAAACTGGCAAAGCTAGGATGTGGAATTCCTAATTGCCTTCATCTAAGGCACAGTCCCTTTTTTTTAGCTTCAACAGCAGCTGAGCCCCTGGAACTAAGCATCATTTCACTGTAAGAATGATTTTGCGTAGAGTTTATTTGTTTCTTTAAAAGATTAAAGCATCATTTTTTGTGTCTCTAAGTTTTCAGTGGGTGTTAGGAGTTCCTAACTCTCCTCTAACTGCTCCAGCTTTGCTGGAAGAGGCCTTAAGAATTTATAAGCAAAGAATTCAAACATCACAAAACATGTATGTTAATGTAAACCCCTCACTTCTGTGTGAACACAGCAGAGATGAGACATCTGTCTGTACTACAAGCAGTACCTGCAGCTATGAGAAAAGATTAAATCTGATCCATTCTCTACATACATTTTAATTACATCTGCAAATTTTATAGTTAAGAGTCATGTGAGAGAGATCCCTCCTGCTTTCAACACAAAGCATCGTACAAAACTTTTACTTGTAGAACATTCTTTAAGAAATGTTTTCCTTTATGCTAAAATCAGTCATCCAGAATATACATAAAGCACCTCAGTGTTCTCCACATGGCTGCCTTCCTAGTAACTCTCATCAGGCATTTAAAAATTTGCCAACATCACAAGTGTTCTAGGCGGGAGTACAGGAATAGAAGTAGTGGGAGGTGTGCTGGATGCCTTGGCTTTTCTCACCTCAGAGGCTCTAACTATTTTTTTTGCAGTGCTTGAGCCAGGCTTCAGCAGCACCTTTGTGAAGCTGTAACAGAAACAACTGAAATGAAGACAACTTACTGACAACAAGTATTGCAAGGAGAGCAGAGACCAAAGACTTCCAACACAATGACTTAAGTCTTAAAAATGAAGATTTAAAAATGTGGTTGCAGGTATCTTTGTTTTGGTTTTTGAGGGATTTATTTTGCTTGGTTTGGGTTTTTTTTAAGGGAGATTTAACTTCAGTAGAATAGAGAAAAAACCTGTCAAACAGAAGAGTGGGTTATTTAAGAAAAGTTTGATAGATGCTCTCAAATACCTCTTTCAATGATACATAACTTGCCATTCACTGATGTTGCACAGTACTTTGCAAAAGCAAAGGCTCATTCAGTTCCCATTAAGTCTGAAATTCAGGTGCCTACATTTAAACTAGATATCCATAGTCTAACTATAGCACCCAAGTGAGAAAGCTGTTCATCTCACCCTAAAGCAAACATCGCCTGGCTGGTCAGTTAAGCTGTTCTCCTCTAACTCCAGTGACAGTTTGGCTCCATCTGTCACTCACCCATTCAGCAGGTGGGAAAAAAACCTCAAAAAACCCCAAAACACCCAAACAGTGTTTCTTGAAAATAAGCAGCTGAAAGAGCACTTAAAACAGGGGGAAAAGTATTTATACCTGAGAACTGACCTTAGACGGTAGCCAGAAAACCCTACAGCCATACCTCTCAAATATTGTACAATTTAGTCTGTATGCAAACATAAAGACAAATGTATCTTGTATGTGACAGCATAACAAAAGACAATGATGGTTTTTCTTAATTGAAATCATGTCTGAGTAGTTTTTGTGCAGAATCAGCATGCTGGCAGTGAGAGCAGACAGAAAGCAGTTGACCATGAATCAAGAAGTGGTTTAGTTGTGCTGGGTTCCTTAGCTGAAAAACACAAGGCAAAAACTAAACCAATAGCTACAGCTTAGTCCTAAAATGAGACCTGCTGCCCATGTCTTCAGTGTAATACATTTGAACTAGGAAAGGACAGGAAACATTACTATTTAGGGTTTGCCAATCCAGGCAGAAAGTTCTTTGTAACCACTGTTCAGATTAAACAGCCATCTAGATCTCTAGATCTAGCTTCTGCTAGAAAAGGAGACAGAGAAAACTCTACCATGGGAGGGTGTCAGTATTCTTTTTTTCATTGCTAGAAAATACATTTGTGTCAGGGATGCAGGAAGCCAGCTGCTGTTTTATAAAGTACACATATATTTGCTATTTGGAAAGAATAAGTTGAATATAAAAAAAATCATTAAGCCAAATTGGTAAACACAGAGTAGGAGCAAAGCAACATGAACAAACACTTTCATTCTCCAAGAAACTGACTGATAGTAGCCTGCAATGAATTTATATTTCATTCTCTAATAACATTAAAAGGTACAGAAACTGTAATTAGCAAGATGGAGGTGAGTACTGCATAAACAACACAGGAGTAGCAGGATTCGGTTTTAAATCTGCTGCAAAACAAATCATACCAAGCATCTGTTTAGAACAGTACAGAATCATCACTGAAATTATATGACCCAGCAATCAAAAGAGAAGAAAAATATTATTAGCAGTTGTGTACTCCCCTTTGCAAGTAATCCTGTATAAACAACAGCTGCATGATTTAAAAATAACAATAAATAAGTAGACAAACCACCTTGTGCAACTTTGGCAGATCTAAAATATGAATTGAAAAGTTATCTTACAATCAGTTGCATGAAGCATTTTCCTAAATTTAAATTGAAGCAAACTGTTAAGACTGAATAAGAAAATCCTGGCACATCTGAACAGGTTTTCTCTATGTGATTTACAAGGCTTAAAATCTGTATTTCAAAGCAATTCAAATGCTCAGGTGTTTCTGAAAGTTTGCCTTTAACATACCAGCAGGATCTGCAATGATTAGTTAGCACACACAAGAACATATTTGTACAACTCACATAAGCTAGCTCAGTCCCAAAAGTTTCTAGCTGACTGCACTGTTTAAAAGCTGACTGCACTGTTTAAAAGCTGTCTGGGGCATACTAAGATTTCACATGTATACGCTATATATAGCTACAAAGGTCACAAAGCAGTCATAAATTTCAAACCACAGCATTATACTCTTGGCACATCAGAGCTGAAAGCTATTCAGCTGCAAGTAATATATATCCTCAATATAAAACAATCAGATTACATTTTATCTGCTATGTCTCTAGCCATAAAGATTTTTAAACTCTATACTTAAAAAATGTTAATGTCATTACCCATGGGAAACCTTATAACTTCATAATATCCAGGAGCTTCAGTTCTCTTCACAGGTTCCATGAAGGGCCAAGCGCTTTGGTGGCTCTTTGGTAAAGAAAAAAGTAAGGTATCTAATATGGAAACTCTATATTGTAAATAATTTTAAAATCTTTACAGAAGGTAAACTAGAACTAGCACTCACCTTCACCTGCTGCAGGATGGTTTTTAATGTACTGTAGAGTTGATCTGGATCCTTGGGCTCCTTACTTGAAAGAAAATATGAATACAGAAAGATTAGTTTGGATCCCTTCTCTTCATTCCTATGATGTCCATCCTACCTAAAAGCAACTCCAAACAAAACAAAACAAATGAAAAAAAGCACTTAAGAACTCATCCCATGCAGATTATTCTTATCAAAGGAAATATCAATTGACATTATTTAAAGACATTTTTCAAAGGAATCTCCAGACTGCTTCATCATTTTACTTTGTGCAGCACTTACCCTCTTTCTTTTCCACTTGGTTTCCAGCCAGTCTCTCCTGTACACCAACAACATGAGACATTACATGGGAACTACAGTAGGTCAAAACATTAACTGAGTTATTGCAACTCTAAAAAGATAAGCCATTTCAGCATTGCTGCAGTAAAATGGGTTTGTTTTAATAAAAGCTACTCCTAATAAATGACACAACCATCTAGCGTGCAGCCCCATTCAATTTCCTACATGCCTCTTTCTCCAGACTGCTGGGAAGATTCTAAAATATTCTTACATGAAACACATCCTTTTTCAATAACTCAATACATATTTTACCACAAACTCAGTAAAGATTAACAGCATCAAAGGTATCCAATTTGACTCCCTAGGGACAGAGAATACATTGCAGAAAAGCACAGTTGAGAAAAATCCTCCAAAAGATGATACTTGTTTCAATTCTGTTTTGTCGTGTAAGCCCATGTTTAGCATAAAACTCATTCTTGTACAGGAGCGTAGTGCGTAGAGGAAAACTGTAGTGCCAGAGGAAAACTGCTGACTACTCTGTGATACAAATCAAAGAAGAATCACATATAAATAAAATTACACACATCTACATAGAAGTGGATCCACCTGCGATGCCCAGAGGAAATCTCAAAGACAGCAATTGTAATGGAAACAGAACAATCTTTAGAGAAATCAAATCAGCAGACCAGAACAATTACATTTTAATCAAAAAGAAATACGTGACTACATTAGTATTTCTAGTCTTGGACTTTTCTTGGGCTGTTCTGCTTCTGTTCTACATTAAAAGAGATTGATACATACTAATTCCAGGAATGCTTTCTATGGGAATCTGCCGTACTCCATCTTTGAAGCAAGAAAGGCCAGGATAAACTTTTCGTATCTGAGCTTGTTTCCTTTCTATGAGCTTTTTAATGATCTGTAATAAAGCAGCAGAGAAAACAGAAAATAATTGCTTTGCTCAAAAGTAACCCAAAGGATTAATGAAAAGCTGTGACAAACAGAAACACTCTCGCTTCCTAGTCTTATGGTCCTTATAGATACACTGAAGCTGGTAACAGAGGTGAGCTACTTGGCCAAACACTGACCAAACACTGACTCTGCAGATGAGGCTACCAAGTCTCTCAGCCACCTTTTCAGGCACAAATCTGGAAGAACAGGAGTCACTGCTTGCTGTATCTGTCACAAGCTGCACAGCTCCTGAGAAGGTGGCAGCAGAGGTAGGGAAGGAGTTTTCCTGGGAGCAGGTTTGGGAACTGGCTCTAATTCTAACAGCTAGTGCTTCTGAACTGCTTTGCACAGCCTAGGTCAGAAATTTCAAGGCACGTATTTCAATGCACATAATATATTCCTATTCCAAAATTTCAGAGATACCTGTTCATTTCGAAGTCACTATGTAACTGTTGGAATTTCTTAGGTACCAGTCAGGGATACTCTTACTGAAGATTTTCTCTTGAGGAAGTCAGAATGATGCCACTCTTTGGAACTGAAATTCTGCTCTGCTTGTAAATGCCAGGGAAAGCTTTTCCAGTTCTAGGGTACACTCTGTTCTGCTTCGCAATCTCATTACCTCAATTCTAAGTGAGTTGCTGTGGTGCTCTTGATACATACTTAGACGATTACCTAAGCTTTGTGTGTCCTGAATATGTCACTTTCAAAATTACTTACTTCATAACCAGGAGTAAACAAATGTGCAGCCATTCAGACCATCACAGTTTGAGACTTTGGAAATAATGGACATATTGGGCATATTTTTATTCTTAAGGACCTTCACCCACACAGATAGCATTTTCTCTCGAAGAAGAAAGAAACCCCAGACTTCCAATAGAGGTTATAAATGTTAAGAGAAATACAGCATACACCACCACCATGGCCATATTCCAATATAACATCAAAACACTTTCAAACTGATTGTTAAACACACCTTCAACTCTTCATATAATTTAGGAACTAGTGGCTCTTCCCAGTTAAAACAAGCTGTTCAACACCGACTACTCACAAGTCAGCAGGTCACAAGGCTCTGCATAAAAGGATTTTTCATCTTTTTCATAATGACTTTAAATGAATTACAAACCAGGCAGTACAAACTCACAAATGGTGTCCTGTGATCAGTACCCAGTGCTGGGTGACATGGTCTTAGCGGCCAACCAAGTACTGTAACCCAACCAAGCAGAAATAAAAGGGAAAAAATTATGATCTATGTTGTATGGACATATGAAAACTTTCCCAGTGAGTGAAGTTAAGAAATGTTGTAAACTAAATGTACAGCATTTAGATATTGTCTTTCTTTCTGCAAGCATGGGCTAAATAGTTCTATTGAAAGGAAAGTGACTGTTCAATAAAGAAGCATTTTAACAAAATAAGCAATGAGATTTGACCAACCTTGAAAGAACAAATTATCTTTGTCATTTGTACCTCTTTGAAAGCCCTTTACAAGGAAGGTATTTAAACACAACTGGTAACATCTTAGTTATTTTGATAATAAACTGCCTTATGGAATAAATAAAGAATATCTCACATAAATTCCAAAAATGGACAGCCTGGAATTTAAGACAGGTCACCCTTGATTTGTATACTAAAACAGTGGCAGGAAAAAGAAAACACTTTTTTTCAAGTAAAATACAGAACATGCAGTACAAACACTCCAAGTGGTCAAAAGTCACTCTAATTAACATTACAGTCACTAGGGGAGGGAGGAAGAAAAACAACTGTCAAAGCTGCAGAACAACTCAGTCTCACAACATTTTGCTGAGCTACTGATGACAGAATTTAGCTATGAAATACTCAAAATATCAGTAGTTTTCAACATTTCTGTTGTCATAAAGTTAATAAGGTAGAATTTATTGCTTCTGCAAAATTACTGCACTGGGACTTAGATGAAAGATTTATTCTAACTAATAAAAGAACACATTCCAATGTTTTAAGCACCAAAGCAAAGACAAGAGCTAACCTGGCACTGACTGAATTGTTTCTAAATATCTGAATAGATTATAATGTTCAGTGTTTCATTTAAGCCTTTACCTCTTTTTGCTTTTTAATGATGACAGAAAATTCTGTGTAGGGGATCCTTGGATTTAATTCACATCCCATTAATGTGGCACCTTCATAATCTTTGATGTAGCCAACATATTTTGCTTTTGGTACTTTGATATCTTTGGAGAAACCCTGAAGAAGAAAAAACAGATTAAAAAAAACACAATCCCTCAAGCTGTGATGATGCCATTTTCCTTTTGTATTTGTTTTAACTTGAAATGCTGTGATGATTTAGAACCAAATTCATCACAATGTTAAAATACAGACATACAACAGAAAGAGTTACAGACTACTGTTCATAGTGCTGCAAACACCTTCTTATAGGAGTCACTCAATCCAAGAATATTTAATCGCTTATATGTATAGAAAAAGAAGGGAATAGGGGAGATAAAGAGAAGGAGGAAAAGATCTTTACTGTGGACAAAGTTCCTGAGTTTTCAAAAAATTTGCTACTGCCAGTCCTGTAGTCATTAGTCAAGAAAAATTGCTGTTGAAGTCAATGAGACGACAGAAATTTTATAGCTCGAAAAAAAGTGATATTTTTTTCATTTTTTATATTTCAAGTGAAAAAGCAAGATAACAAATCCCATTAAAAGTTCCAAAGTTATGCTACAGTCTTTATACAGTTCAAAAGTTCATTGAAAAACAAACCCACAAAAGAATTAACAAGGACAATAAAGAGCAATGTAGGACTCTCACTTTGGCTGCATTTTATTCTTCAGTTACAGTGCTGTCTATGAAACCCCAGTAAAAATCAGGAACCCAACCAGAACTTCTGCCTCACAATTTACCATCAAAGGCTTCAGACTTACATGGAGACTCAACACTTCCACACTGGGGAAGGGACATTTCAGACATGAAAAGGGTCTGTGCGCGTATCTGATTGCTGTGTCACAAGCCCAGCTTTTATTCTTGTCAATGTGTAAAAACTGAATTGTAACAGTTTTATACACAGAAGTATAGAACATCCAAAGCTGGAAGGGACTTAAGGAGGTCATCTAACCCCATCCCTGCTCAGAGCAGCTCTCATTAGATCCGGTTGCCCAAAGCCTCATCCAGTCTTTAAGACTGCCAAGGACAGAGATTCCACAACCTTCTGGGCAACATTTTCCAGTATTTGACCACCCTTAGGACAGGAAGGAAAGGGGTTAAAAAAAAAAAAAAAAAAAGAGAAAAATCCTTCTACCTAGTTGCAATTTCCCATGATCCAACTTGTGTCCAATGCGTCTAGTCCTGTTAGTGTACATCTTCTAGAATAGTCTGACCTCTACCTTCACTTTACCGTCTGATCAGATAGTTGACACCTGCTTAATATATCAAATCTATTTGACAGATTAGACATCACAATCTTTCCTGAACTTGGACCTCATGCTTCAAATCATGAGTGGCAATGAGCACAGGTCAGGTAAGTTCTAGTCTGCCGCAGGTATGTCTGGTCATTTTTTACGCTTCTTACAGAAGGAGTGAAGGAACTGAATGAATGAAGAAGCCAACCCATATTCAATTAGATTTTAGACTGGACAAATTATAGGCTATACTGTACACCTATACTCTGATGAGTCCGTCAAAATAAAATACATTATAAGCCAATGTCATTACCCAAGATGAACACAGAGCACATATTGTAGACTAAAAAAAAAATACACAAAATTGCACAATGCATTATATCCAACTACTTCATCACGTCTAGTTTATCATTGCTAGATGTTAACTTCTTGCACCAAGCAATTTCTTACACTGACTTACTTGTTTTTTGAAGTAGCCGATAGCATATTCATCTGCATATGTGAGAAAGTTGAGAATGTTGTGTTTGATGTGGTACTCCTTCAGATGGTTCATTAGGTGAGTCCCATAACCCTGTGTGAAATGTGTGAGGAAAAAAGCCATTACAAAGTCTCTGGGGACTGCACATGTTAGAAACTGTGGACCAAGGGTTATGACAGACTGTTTTTCAAAAAGCCGTTTTTCCTCTAGATCCTGTTTTAAAGATTTTTTCATAAGTAACTTGATGAGGTATACTCAAAATCAAACTGTTTTCAGTCTTGTAAGGCCACCTTTATGATCCAACAGGGAACATAAAATATCACAGCTTCCAATGTCTGATTCACTTTTAATCTGAAGGAGACTAAAAACTATGGCTTTAAAGAGGTACATAATCTGCAAGTTGTAATTCAAGATGCACACATTTTTTTTTCCTTTTAAGCTAATATCAACTATTAATAGTCACATATTTCATCAATAACAAAATTCCCTATACTGTAATAGGGCATCCTTTCTTAGCCATAATGTTTCAAAACTGCAAAGCAGCAATATCAAAATTACTCCTTCTAGGGGCACTCATTCTGAGACAAGATCTCTGATTTGCTGTGTTCTGTGCACCTGTAGCAGAAACTGCCTCAAAGGACTTATAATCTGAACTTATCATAGCACGTAAAAGGGAATAGTAAAATAGTTATTACCATAATAAGCAGCAGAAAATTATTGAGTCCACAGTCAAATAATAGCTATGGCTTCTGACTGCACACAGGAATAATTTCCATTTTCATTCAACCCCAAAGTAATCAAAAGGTTCCATTTATTCACATTTCCAAGTGAGCTATAGTCTTTCCTTTCTGCTGTGAGATGAAGAAATGTAAAATAGAGAGGAAAGCCCATAATAATGTGTTGTTCCTGCATATATTCCAGTTTTAACATCATGGAGACTAACTGGACACTTACAGAAATATACACGGAATTGGTTTTGGTACTCTGGTCTTGAAAACTGGGGACATTTTTACTTATGTACTTAAGTCAGAAAAATACATTACAAAGTATATACTTCTGATTGAATTTATAATTTAATAGCTCCAAACATGGAAATAGCCAGCTAAAGCAAGTTAGGTAAGTGCTGAAGCTCAATACAAATAATTTAGTAGTGACACATTTTCTCTAAAATTCTACTAATCTAGGAACAAAACCTGTGCATTTTAACTTCATTTCCAGCTACTGCTCATAGCATCTAGTATTCAGACCTCATATTTAAAATTGAGACCTCATACGTGTAAAAATAAGTACTTCTGAATTTGAGGAAGCTCTTAAAGCTGTATGTTCACTTGTTAGTGGCACACATCATGCATGGCATTAGCTGTCAAACTGCTTCTTTGTACTTGATACCATGTGAAGTGGTACAGCATTACTTGGAACTCAGAAGTGCTCAAGATAATGAAGACACTTTCTGATTGCAAATTTTAATTCTCAAATTCTTTGAAGAGGATAAAAACTCTGAACAAAAATTTTTAATGAAAAATGTCTTCCTTAAATGCAAGTTAGTACATGAGCTAGCCAAGCTCCTCACTTGCCTGCTCATCAGCAGGGTGGAAGGAACAGCATATGAGAGACTGACATTTTATTTACACCTGAAACGCTGCAATTCATTCCAGCAATATTAAAGCATCTGATCTCTGACAAAAAAGAAAAAGTCACCTTTGTGCCTCAAGGAAATTCTAAAACTTATGATGACAATTATTTCAAAAGTGCTGCTGACCTATTATTTTTTGTAACTTTCAAAGGATTTATTGATTCTAACACTTGCCAAAGTCTAACATTCCTAAAAGGAAACTAACCCATGTATAGTAAAATTTAAAATAAGTTTGTAACATGGGATCAAACAACCCCAAAACCAGTCCAACTTTTAGATATCACATATAAAGGAAAACAGAATTACCTGTATTCCTTATTCAAACCTCGAACTGAATCAAACCAAGAATTTATTTTTGCCAAGAGCAGGCAGTTCAGCTATGTGTGAATATTTAGTTTTTCTCAGTTACCTGTTGATAAGGGTCACCCTACTCAGGAAAGTGGGAAGGCAAATTTTCAGAAATGGTCAATGATACAGTGAGGCACACAGATGGTAACAGAATAAAGTGTACATTATGTGTGCATATGCAAGCTAGGAGGCACTCTGATGGGTCAGATTTATCTGCCCTATCATATTCTTCGTAAAGAATCACAACACATCTTTGGCAGCCTAACTTGAGTAGTGCAGTTGGTTGTTTTAGTAGAGCAAAACCACCTTTTATGATTTAGTCAAGCTTAGAATAGACCTAATAAGCATATTCCATTATTGTTTGCATTTGCTAAGACACTTAGCATACTTTTATGACAGGCCACTGCTAAGTGCCGGGGACCATTCCTCTCTTAACACCAGACTAAAATTAAACATAACCCAAATACTAACAGTTGTCACACACTTTCAATCCCGCTGTAACCCTTTCACACCCAGAGCTCTTCCCTTCAAAACAGGGCACAAAATTTTTGCATGTTAACTGCTACAAGCCCTGATTAATCCACAGCTCACAACAGTTTCAACTGAAAAACATGAAGCTACAGCACCATCTAAAGGCAAACTCCTGAATCAAATGGTCATAGCTGGATCTTCCTGTAGTGCCCTGGGAAAGCAGCCAGAACCTCCTGTATTCAGAGTGCTCTCTATTCTTTCAGCACAGTCGCCAATTCTCAACACTCAGAGTACATTTTGTGAAGTTAACTCAAAAAAGAATGAATACAATAGACCATATGCTTATATTCAGATGCAAAATTATAATGGTTTTGATATTTCTTGTTTTCATTGAAGTCATGTAATGCTGCAAAGTGACTCAACACAACGTACTGTCACACACAAGCAATACTTAATTCAGTATACAATGAGGTGTTACACTACAAAAGCAATTGCAGGAGACAGAGGAGTGAATAGTCCAAGAATGGGAGACGCCTGGCCAGGAACTGGTGTTGACAGAGATTTTATCCAATTAATTACAAGTAATCCTATTATGATGTTATGATTTTAAATTTGTTTAGGTTTTGTGTATAATATTCAGAATTACTACCTTTCAAACTCCATTTCTGTTTGGCAACACATTAATATATTCAAAGTAACTAACAAAATTAGAAGCATATGCAGTAGTGTATGTGACTCAAATACATTTCATAAACTTTAGTAGAGAATTGCTTTTACCTTCACTTGTTCATTGGAAGTCACAGCACAGAAAACAATCTCTGTAAATCCTTGAGAAGGGAACATCCGGAAGCAGATACCACCAATAACACGACCATCTTTTATTAATGCAAGGGTCTTGTGCTTCCTGACAAAAACAACAGTCACTTTAATTCATGTACATACTACATAAAGTGCCATTGCCCTTTTTTTGGTTTTGAATTTTGTTTGGGGTTCTTTTTCACAAACTTGATTCACTCCTTTCCATGATGCTAATGCAATTGTATACACCCCTGTTAAGTCACCCGCTTGTATCTACAGAAGAGTTGCTATATTAACATCATGCTGTGAATTTATCATAAAATTCATCATTCATGCAGCAAGGTCCTGGCCTTGTCAAGTACTCCTGGATGCTAGGGTAATGCTCAATAAATAAGAGTTGTATTGCTTTCATTGAATATATTGCTGACAGTTCACCATTATACATTTCTCAGGATGATTTTGCCCTGGCTAAATTAGAAATTAATGGAGTTACAGGACAGCAAGTCCTTTCTAAGGGATTCCTGTTTCCTTGTGTGCACTCTCTATAGCTATGCTATCAGTTTCAAATGCAGCTGATGAAGCAAGAAATTATATTTCTTATTTCTAATCACCTACTCCCAGTGGAATCAAGATCATAATAAATATCCACTTCTGTTGCACTTACATTGACTGCCAGGAAATATGCAATCTGAACATGGTGCAATCTGAACTCTTGTGTCAAGGATTAAGAATTTTAGTGTAATCCTTAAGGTCTGGAAACATTTACCCTGCACCTGTTATCTAGGTTATTCAATACATGGTATCATATAAACTGTATAAACAATACAGTAAATTACAGAAGGTATCTTTCTGGGGGGAAAGGCTGGTGCCAAAAATGAGCCCCTGCCAAAAAAATAGTCTGAACACTACCTATATTTTATGTGTTGAAGGAGATTTTATGCATTTTATATACTTTTCTTTTTTTTTTTTTGCACTTATTTTGGTGCTTCATATTTGTAGAATTACAGGAGTAATGTAGTACCTTGAGCTTTTCATTTTGTTTACTCGTGTTTGAGTTATTTAAGCAGCAAGATTCAGTAAGGATGGCCATTTTGGAAGTAAGAATATAAAAAAGTGATAAAATGTAATAGCTGAAAGGAATCTGGGAAGAGAACTGGGATTCCAGTGTCTCACACTTGACACAGGTTTGTGTGTACCCACTACTTGGAGCAGATCTCCAGTGTGTGTCCTTGGAGATTCACGGCAGATACTGGGATACTCTGTCCAGTCAATGTGCTTTGCTTCCTCTGGGTTGACTGTTTGCCTCAGGCACATAAAGGAGGACATTTTCTAGTTGTAGCAACATCCATACCTTTTTCTCTGCAACAGACTGTTCTCAAGACAGTTTGTTATACAGCACTTAAACTACCAGCAGTTCCTCTCAGCCTATTAGAAGAGCCTTTCCCAATAAGAAAGAGGGGAGAAGGCCATGACTTAACACCACTATTTCAGAATCTTGCTTTGATGTTCAGGTATGAGTGAACACAGTGGCATCAATCAGTAGCCTCTGCTTGAGATCATAGTGCTGCAAGGGCACTTAAAGTCAGACAAGATCCTTATGCTGCCTCTCCCTCACAACCAAGCCGCGTTTAACCCCACATAGGAGAGGTAAAAGAGTATGGATAGGTGCTGTTTCCCTCTGAAGAATCCAGGAGAAGGATCCACGATCAGCCTCGTTTGCCTGGAGACTGAAGTCCTGTCCAGCAATCCCCAGCACTGGGCTGTTTGTACTTCAGGGACAGCACTGACCCAGCAGCAGCAGCAGTGTTTGCTGGCACCAAGAGAGTATTGCCAAGGGAATTTGAGCCTAAAAGCAGAGGAAATGGATCCAGAAATGTTTCAATAACCGCTGCTGCTATAGTACTGAGCACAGAGGTTGATAGAGTCTGTGGTGGAGAAAGGCCCTTCCACAAACCAGACTGCGTATTTGGCTGCAATCAGCTCAGTCATTGCTCCTCAAGGTCTCTGCTGACACACAATGAATCAACAGGCATCCTCCACTGGGAAGTGCTGCGGTGAGTACAGCAAACCCCTAGGCTATTATTGGGCATGGATTGTTCAGAGGCAGAAATCTGGGGAGAACAAACTTGTCGAAAGGAAGCAGATTCTGCAGGAAACACAATGGTGGAAAAGTGGGCACTTGTGAGGAGAGCCTCCCTTGACACTTGAGCAGCTGAGGCACAATTCAGTCAGGACACTAGGGTAGGTGGAGGACAATGTGCAACCTCTGGATGCTGCTAAAGCCGACGTGTCTCGTTCCAAGTGCCTGTGGTGTATCAGTTGCACTCAAAGCAAAACAGGAAACTTGCACTGATAAAGAGAAAAGCAACATGCTTGGGTGAGGAGTGATTTCTCCCATGCTGACTCAAATGCTGCTGTTCTTCATAAATCCCACAAGTTCTCACTGAAAAACTTCAGTCTGCTGCCATTTGGCTCACAATCTCCACACAGGATGGAGCAGCCAGCAGGTTAGTTTGGGCCTGGAAACCACCAATAAACACTGTAATTACTTCTGACTTTCAGTTCTAACATTTTAAAATACAAGACAAGTAGGAGCCTTCCCCATAGGCCTCCCTGTGTTGGGTTTCCACGGCAAGGTTTTGGTAGTGGGGGGGCTACAGGAGTGGCTTCTGTGAGAAGCTGCTAGAAGCTTCCCCTATGTCTGACAGAGCCAGTGCCAGCCTGCTCCAAGATGGCCTCACCAAGGCTGAGCCCATCGGCAGCAGTGGTAGCACCTCTGGGATAACATAGTTAAGAAGGGGGGAAATTTACTGCACAGAAACAATTGCAGCCAGAGAGAGGAGTGAGAACATGTAAAAGCAGCAGCTCTGCAGACACCAAAGTCAGTGAGGAAGGAGGGAAAGGAGGTGCTCCAGGCACTGGAGCAGAGATTGCCCTGCAGCCCATGGTGCAGACCGTGGTGAGGCAGCTGTGCCTCTGCAGCCATTGGAGGTCTATGAGGAGCAGATCTCCACCTGCAGCCCCTGGAGAACCCCATGCCAGAGCAAGGGGATTCCTCAAGAAGGCTGTGATCCTGTGGGCAGCCCGTGCTGGAGCAGGCTCCTGGCAGGACCTGTGGCCCCATGGAAAGAGAAGCCTGTGCTGGAGCAGGTTTGCTGGAAGGACTTGTGATCCCACAGGGAACCCACACTGGAGCAGTCTGCTCCTGAGGGACTGCAGCCCAGGGGAAGGTCCCACAGTCCTTCCTGTCTCCTGTGGGAGGGACCCCACACTAGAGCAGTGAAAGAGTGTGAGGAGTCCTCCTCTGAGGAAGAAGAAGCAGCAGAGACATCATGTGATGAACCCACTACAACCCCCATATACCCCTGCACCGCTGGAAAAGAGGTAAATTTAAGCCCAAGAAGGGGAGGGTGGGGGTGGAGGAGGGAAGGTGTTTTAAGATTTGGGGTTTATTTTCTCATTACCC
>JANHGB010053964.1:2712-15645 GCA_026283785.1 Coracopsis vasa
AACTGTTTGAGTTTGAAATAACTGCTATTTCTGACTCAGGGCTTCAGTTGTGAGCTGTGTCCGATGAAAAGGTTAGCGCTGATGTTATTTACATGTCAGCACGGTTCAGAGCCTCTACCACAGGTTAAAGAAAGCAAGTCAGGATGAGTGTGACCTATCCTTTGTAGTCCTAATTTTAAGGCTTTTAGCCTGGCAGATCTGCATTAAAATTAATGTGAGTTTCTGTGCTAAAGCTGGGAAATGCACTAAAAATCATTCACCTTGTGTTCTGTTATTACAGCTGTGTAGCTTCCAATCGCTCCGCAGACGCAGCTCTTGGAGGCACGAACAGCATCATTACCAAGTATCACTGTCACTGTGTCAGAACTAAGGCAGTAACACAAGTCTCAGCAGTGAAAGATACCCCCAAACCTCATTAGCGAGCATCTTCTTTAAAGCAAACAGCCACAAGTCATTAATCAGAAAAGTTTCTAATTTCAGACCCGAGTTAACTGAATTTAAAGGGAACAAGCAGCTCTTAAAAGCTGCCACCGCAAGTGCATACGCATTAAACTGGAGAGCAGTGCAAAATGACCTATTTCATTACCGATTCCAGGAAGTGCTCTGCCAGAAACAGCTTGAAGAATCTAGGAAATCTGTAAATTCCTCTCCAGAATTCTATGTATTTATGGTACTTGGTATTCCGGGACAGAGCTGAGGTCACCACCATGGCATGACTGCAGATACTTTTAGAATTAGTGAAGCAGATTCCATGCCACATCCCAAATGGTTGCAGATGGTGAGAGCTGTCACCCTCGCTGAGAAGAGCAGGGGTGCAGTGACCTCCCCCAGCAAGAAGGCTGGTGGAGGTAGAGGAGGGCTCCATCTCATGCATGATGATGTTGTATTCCCATCTCTCCCATCCTTCAGCTTGTTAACCCATCAGTAAGCTGGGGCCTGTGAGGATGCTGGAGAGGGACCCTTCATCAGGGACTGTAGGGACAGGACAAGGGGTGATGGGTTCAAACTGAAACGGGAAGTTTAGGTTGGACGCAAGGAAGTTCTTTGTTGTGAGGGTGGTGAGGCACTGGCACAGGGTGCCCAGAGAAGTGGTAAATGCTCATCCCTGTCAGTGTTCAAGGCCAGGTCATGGCAGGGGGTTGGAACTAGATGATCTTAAGGTCCTTTCCAACCCAAACCATTCAATGGTTCTATAAGTTGGGAGGGAGAGGAGTGGACCAGGGAAGGGCACAGAGGGATTGGCAATGACCACAGCATATCCCCCCAGTGCCTGGGCTCCTAAAGTCTCTTCCAGACCAATGTTTCTCTGTTTAATGACCTAAGACATCAAAAGAGATGCATGCATTTAAAACCAATATAGAAAGGAGCAACCTGCTCTAGTGGAAGGTGTACCTGCCAGTGGCAGGGGTTGGAACTGGATCAGCTTTAAGTCCCTTCCAACCCAGTCTGTGATTCTCTGATTCTTCAGCAGAGATCTCAGGCTCAACATCACTTCTGGGTCCTCAGAACAGAGCTCTGTCCCCAGAGAGGAGGGAGGGATGCAGGTGCCCTGAGCAACCCCAAGGCTGGGGAGCAGCTCTGCGGATGCTGTGTGCCTGCACGTCGCATTGCCACCTAGTGACTAGCACCATAGCCCAGCAGCCTGCAGTAATCTGAGGGCAATAGTTTTGCTCCCATAAGGATAAACCCACAGACAGGCACTGGCTCCCTGCTCGCCTGCAGCCAGGGTCACTCCATTACCTGCCCTCACGTCCAGGCACCACAAAGCCACAGGGTTTTAAACGAAAGCCTTGAGTGGTTAATGCACCAATTACAAATCACAGCGGTTAGCGCTAAAGCAAGAAACCAAACACATCAGTAACATGCATGGGAGGGACAGATGCTTTATCTTGCAAGTGAGCTTGCTTTGTTGGATGCTGCACTTGTAAAGCAGATTGAAATCAACAGTACAAGTGACTTCATCCCACTGAATCTGACCAAATTTGACTATAAGCGGTTTAAGGATCTTTGTACTGTGTTACTGGGTACAATATACTGTCATATTGTTTTTCCATTAAAGGATAATTTAAGCAAACGGCATCAGCCAATAATTTGAAGAGAAAAGGGAATTGAATCAACTAAAAGCTCCCTTCTTTGCACAAAATGTTAGGTACACCTGCATTTACTGACGTCCATTGGGGCAAGATAATGCTTCTTGAGAAACAATTCAGCTTCTATTCCTGAATCAGTAAGAACAATTCCCATTAAGAATACCTAGAAGAGCTACTTCTTCCTGAAGCAGGGATGAACTGAGAGCTCTTCACTAATGACTTCTGATTCATTTCCTCAGCTACCGGTAATGAAGTACTGCTGCATTCACCTCCATGAGCGAGGCACCTACTCCTTCACCTTCTGAGCTGTGCCTAGTGCATGGTGTCAGGTTTTGCCTTTTCCTTAGTTAGAACTTGGAAATGAGCTTGCTCTAAGTGGATACCTTTGGTCCCAAGGAAAAACAGGTTATTTCTAGCAGAAGTATTTGCTCTCCAAACTCGCTATTTTAACTGTGCTGCCAGGAATACAGGATGATCAGCAAGGACATCAAGTGCCCACCAGCAAGAAATGAAGGTTGGAAATCACCACAAAGTCACATAGACAAATAGAAGAAACTGATGTGCAACTTGATCTTCTTTCCCTGGAGCCACCCAGCCAGTAACATAAAGCATTGCCATGCCCAGAAAGCATTTTATGGCTTTTCTGGTGCTCTTTGTTATCCAGCAGCACTGAAGTAGCTTCCCATGGCCAGTCCTGCTCCGAGCTACGTGAAGCCAGATCTCACTCAAACAGGCAACGTGCTTCCCACATTCCAGAAAGAGCCAAAGCTCATTTCATGAAGCTTGTATCATGCAGCACAACCCCAAGAACTAAGAGCCCTGCCTGTAGGGTCATTACCCATACAGGAGAGCCTGATGCCTATTCCTTCCCCTCAAAGCTGTCGCTGGTTCCCAATGCTGTCAGTACATTTCTGCTTGGTTGTACAGTCACCAAAAATCACATCAATTCTCCTGCTTCATTAGATGTACTGAACTCAATTTGGCCCTTGGTCAAACTCATAATTAATGTGCAATGATTTAAAGATACTTCTTAAAGAGCCCACTCTCCATGCTATTATTGTATGCGGTGTGGCTACTTAGCTTGGACTCACCTTAAGCAGGAACAGAGAAAAGGGCTCTCCAACTTAATAGGAAAAATAAGATATGCTTTTAAACCACATGAAATATGCCCTAGAAACTGATTTAAGAGTATTCACCACTGTAGGACTCTAATATCACTGCTTATTAGCTGAATATAACCAGGTGATGACCCTTCAAAGCATTACTTACCGCTAATGGAAAGATGGTTGTTTCTGGCAGAGAGCACAGCTCAGCCCTTGTCACCAGCCAGGGGTGCAGGTGGGCTCTGGATAACTGAGCCTCTTATCCATCCATCTGCTTTTGAACACAGTCTAATGAAAGGAGTTGCCCTTTGTTCCTTGAAGGATCGCAATACACAGAATCATAGAGTATTTTGGGTTGGAAGGGACTTTAAAGATCATCCAGTTCCAACCCCACTGCCATGTATAAACACAAAGAAAACAAGGTTCCATCCAAAGGTGTTGGTATTCCACAAAGTCCTTATTTGTATCTTTTCTCCCTCTGTCTCCTTTCTCTTACACCATTAACTAGATGCTAGGAAAAGCAGGGCTGGACCTGTACTAGGTCTGAATCATATTAGGCTTTTAGTTAGAAAAGAAAAAGTCATGTCACCTAATGCCATGCAAGAAGATGCTCTAGAAGCACAGTGCAGGTTCTCATGAGATGCTGAAGAGAAGAGCACTGTCTGTGCTCCCAAACATCACAAGCATTCAGGACCAAGGTCTGGCGCATCTCATCCTCATCCCCATGTTCTATTAACAATGCCTTTGTCACTATAGATTAAGCAGCAATCGATCAACTCTCATAAAAGCCTCTTGTTCTACTCCCTTCACCCCTTCCCATCTCCCATCAGTGGTGCATTAGCCAGTTGCAAGTGCCGACTCCTGTTTGCTGAGCAGCAGAGCCGGGGCCCTAAGGATGCTGTCTGGGCATGGAGGAGCATAGAAGTCCTCAGGCCCAGGGAAACACACAGTGTTTGGCAGCTGCACGGTGCCCAGTGCTCTTTGTGAGCTGCTTTTCAAGGGTTGGGTTTTATGAAATGTTAATTATGATTCTGCAAGTTCCTAAACACCCTTTCAATTAAAATCAAGCTGAAGATATAAGATCTGTTGCAGAATGCAAAGCTGTCCTTCAATTTCTGTCCCATTTATGGTTGTGTTTCCTTGGATTGGCCCCATTTTGTTGGGCTGCAGAGAGACAAACCCATCTTTTGTGCTAATCTGGAGTGTTTGTAGCAGGGGCCACGATGCTCTCTGAGAATAGGGTCTGTGCAACACTGCGGGTGTGAATGCCTCTCTGGTTTGAGATGCTCGTAGCATCACAATCACTGATTCCTGCTCTCAGCAGGAAAATCCCAATTACGCCCATGAGGGGAAGAACATCCCCACAGAGAGGAAAAGGTGATGGGGTGGGTGCTCTTGTGCTAGCTGTGGGAGAGGGGGAGCGCTCTCCTCCATGCTAGAGCTCAGCAGCCACAATTAGCACTAGATGGGGGTTTTTAATGGGCTAACTATCTGTGACGCACACATGGACCTGACTTCCAGGTACCCTAATCAGAGAGATGAAAGGGCTTTTTTGTCCATCTGTGTCTGAGGGAGTTTTGCATCCATTAGCAATTATGATAATGGATCTATTTCCCGAGAATTAATTGCTCCTTTGCTCAAGTCCTAGACAAGTTTGCTGTAAAAATTAATTACTTGGCATATACAATATGCTTAACAGTCAAGTAATAAGCTAATTTTCAGGCAATCCATGGAGGGTCCCAGTCTCCCAACTTCTCAGAGGAGTTTCCAACTATAGAGTGAAAATCAGTTGTTGTCTCTCAGTTCTTTTCCCATGTTATTTGACAGCCCCAAAACATCTGATCTGACACTTGACAGCTCAGGACCCAGCAAACAGCTCAGGAAAGCACAGAGGTATTAATATAAGCCACATCTGCAAAATCCCAACCAAGCAATTCCCTCCTCCCAAAACCCACGATGCTCTCCTGAGTGACAGCGTGCATTATGCCTGGAAGTGGATGAGGATAATGCCAACAAGCAGTGGAGAATCAGATGGGACATAACACACTGATCTCCTTTCTCAATTCCCATCTTCTTCCTGGAAGGGCTTTTACACCAGTGCTGTGTACCAAAAGAGAAGAAAAGGGATGGATCTGTTGTCAGGAGATCCCCTAGCACTCAAAACCGTCAGCTTTAGATCCCTTTCTGGTTGAGGGACTTGATGTTGCATCTCCCCACCTCCCAGCAATGTACCACATCCATTGCTGAGGTAGCCGATCCAAGACGACACACATGGATATCTCTGCGCTTTGCTGTCTAAGACACCTTGAGCTCCCATCACTGCCTCTTCTGCAGGAATCTCTGCTTTCTGCCTAGCTACCAGTTTCCATAAAACCAGAAGAAAGCCAAGATTTTGCAGCCTCTGCTCTTTTCTCCAATTTAATTGGAGCTGACCAAGAACATTCAACAGAGGAGGACAGCAGGATCACAACAAGGCTTCTTTTCCTTAGGAAAACAGACTGACAATTTGCATAGCATGTTTGCAAGCAATCTAATTACCTCTCCTGAACAAGCTGCCACCCACCAGGTAGCCCACAGAAACTGATGCTACATACTCCTCGTGCCTGCCCCGACAGCAAAGCAAAACAGTTTTACTTACATCAGCACAAAGATGCTGGATTTGATCAAGATCTGGTCCTTTTGACCAAATGCCTACAATAAGCAAAGCTAAATGCTTTCTGTGCATGCATGAACACGAGATAGTTAATCTGCTTAGTTTGTAATATCTTAAAAGAACAAGGATGCTTGGCCATTTTTCTTGCAGTTCATTGCAGCTATTTGCAGTCCCTGTTCCTCTCAGAGCTTAAATATTAGGGTTTTTTATAGCACTCAAGAACATATGTAGTACTTTTCACAAAAATCCCATACAAACAGATGCAAAGGGACTGTACTTACATAATAGACATGACCCAATGCGTAGATGTAAATGAAAGGAGACAAGCTGGCAGAGGACAGAGAGGCTGGGTGCTCAAGCGGGAGAGTATGGGTAGCAAGGGTAGGAGCCTCCTGGGGCAAGCTGGCCCCTGCAGACCTTCTCAGAGCCAATACAGGGCTTGGGAGGTTTTGCTCCTATTCACTAATGAGAACTGAGCATCCTAATGCCAGCATCAGCAATCTCAATCTGGTTACTACACCCATACAGAGATGGCTTTCGGAAGTCCTGCCCAAAGTATGGAAAGTGCTCCAGCTCAGGAGGAAGTCAACGGTCAATTCCCATGGGTATCAATGGGAATAGCATTAAGCTGAGGTTGAGCATGTTTGGAAGGAAAAATACCAAACATACCAAGAGAAAAACCCCAAAACTACGAAACCAGATGAACAGCACCTCCTGATAGTAAAGACCACAACTTCCAACATAAAACTCTTTTTTACCAATGTGTTTCACAAAGAAGTGGTAAATGCTCCATCTCTGGCAGCGTTTAAGGCCAGTTTAGACAGAGCCTTGGGTGACGTGGTCTAGTATGAGGAGGTTGGAGCTGGATGATCTTAAGGTCCTTTCTAACCCTATCTATTCTATAATACAGGTGCCTTTAGCAATAAGACCATCCTCAACCCATCAGCAACTAAGTGTTAATATATCTTCTCTTTAGGAAATCAATGTTGAAAAAGCACAGAGCAGCCCTGGCTCAGTGATTTTCTTAACCTCCTCCATGCCCTTGAGCACTCATAGCTCATACAAGGAAAGAGCATTTCTAATTTCACGTGGACATATGTTATACAAGAAGAATGCTGGAAATGATCATCCATGGAGAGCATGGGGCTTCCATCTGGCACTGCTTTGATTTAAGACTGACAAAAATATCCAGCAGAACTGCATAGAAAATGCTGGGATCACCCATGGCCTGGATGGGGTCTTCTAGGGGAAAAGATGGGGGAGAAAGGCAATAAAGGTAATAAAAATCAAGGCCTCTGCAGAAAGTCATTTCAAGTAGAAAAAGGGGGATTTGTGGTTTGTTTTCTCCCGTGGTGATGTGAATGCACCGATTCCTGCTGCAGGGAGCCACACAAACCTTTCCCTCAAGTTTTAGTCGCAGGAGGTGGGGAAATCGCAAGAGCCAAAGGAAGACAGATCAGGATTAAAAGCATGAAATGTGTTGGTTTGGTCCCAGAAAATTCAGTAGCAAAGAAGCCCGTCACAAACCTTCAGTTCTGTGCTGAATGCAAACTGAGGTTGGCCTCCATTTGGAACCATAAACAGCATCGGTTTAATGGAGAATTGTAAGGATACAAAAAGGTAGGAAAAGAGATATCACATAGGAAATTATCACATAGTCCTAATACCCAAGGATAACAGCTTGAACTGGATCCTGAGTTGGGAATAACAGAAAGCAAACAAGTATGGACAGATCCATTTTAAGCCTCCCAAGTGGAGGTTTCACCCCACTGTGATCCAAGACAGAGATGGAACGTTGAGAAAGTTTCCACAGGGCTCTGCCTCTTGCTCCCATTCAACCAGCTGCACTTTTATGTGCTGGGAAATGGAGGCAATGGGCTAAATCTCACATAACACAGGAAAAATACTTGGCAAGGAATAACTGGAATAACTCGCAGTGAAAGCCAATGCACGGGCTGCAGCATCACACTTGTACAGACTTCCAACCATCAGCCAGACCTTTTACTGTAACCCAGGGTCTTTATTTCTGAGGAAACTCAGATTTATTTCATAGCAGGGCTTTAAAAGGAAAAATGAGCTGCTTTCCAGGGCCTCCAGAAAGCCCATTATGGCTTATTACAGCCATTTTGCATCTGACTGGAGCAATGAGAAGTTTTCATCTCATTTAAAGGGGGTTTATTAAGTTAAGACCACAGATAGCATTTGGAGATATTGCACGAGTTATGAGTAACAGGGAAATATGAGAAAGGACTCTCCAGACAAAAAACATAAGGCAAAGCAAGCCTATAGCACGACCTGATGACAGCAAGGACTGTACCTCTCCTCTGTTGCTGCTCCACTGATGGTAATAGAAAGAACATGCTGTTCTTTCATCCTCTTCACGCATCTGGCATCCTCCAACATACAGCACAGGAAAAGGAAGGAGATCTTCACCTTGTCTTGCTCTTTGCAGCTGAAATGCTGTGTGGTACCAGGAACAGGGACCCCTAACCCAGGGGCTGCTGCTGCATTTGCCTCTTGTGAACCATTTGCCCCATCTACTTCCCAAGCAGGAAACAAATATGAACACATTCCCAGTTACATTGATACAAGCATCCTCCTCCCCTCCTCTTGCCTTGGCTGTGCGTTTTATCTGCATCGTCTCTCCTGCTCATCTCCCCTCATCACACGCCACATGTGCCTTGTTTGTTATGAAGGGGCTCAGCAGCAGGATGCTTCAGTGCCTCCTACCAGCTGCACTCAAACTGGAAATCAGGAAGGTCAGCACTGAGCCCAGGGCTCCCTGCTCTGCCATTCCATCCTGTCTCAACCTGGGGGCAAGCAGGTGACTGCTGCCACTCTGCTGCTGGGCTGGACCATGCTTACCATATTTACCAGCTTTATCCCTGCTCCTGCACAGCTCCCCAGGCTTCATCCTCAAACCTTCACAGTATCCACACCCTAAATTTCCCCTCTATCAGTTTAAAGCCATTCCCCCTTTTCCTATTGCTCCATACCCTTAGAAAAAGTCCCTCTCCAGCTTTCTTTCAGGTCTCTTTAGGTACTGGAAGCCTGCTCTAAGGTCATTTTCATAGCCTAGTTCTCTTCATATCCCCAGACAGACCTGCCTGCACTCTTGACACACATGTATTTGTGTGTTTGGCCAACATGAAACCTACTTTGCAAGCCCCATTCCTGCCAGAACACATCCCTTCAGCATCCCTTCCTTCAGAGGTATTTCTAGGGTTGGTACAGAAAGTGTTTATTGAAGCCATTTCACCACAAACGCTTCCAGGGCCTTTGGCCATGGCACTACCTTATCACAGCTGGGAAGTGGGTCAGTATCTCACCAGCGCAGGGGGTGTAACACAGGGAAAGCATTGAATGAAAACCAGCTTTATAACTCCCTGGCACCGTTCTTAGAGGCTTAGCTGCTCTGCCTGGGACCAGCTATTTCCCAGCCTGCAGGTTTTGCTTCAGAACATCCAGAGAAATGTAGAGCAGCTTTAAACATCATGCTTAAAGGAAACAGCTGCGAATGCCTTGGTTCCCTGCCTCTCTGCAGAGAAGGATGCGAATGTCTGAGTCTAGGCAGTTTCCAAACAAGACAATCCGATTTCTGCCTTGCAGTGTTGCTGCTGAGTGCTAAGAAATCCTCCTCTTTCTGTGAGCCACGATGAACTCAATTCAGGGGAAAATGTTCTCTTAAAATAAGGGGAAAAGCAAAAAGATACAGGACATAAACCAGTGTGGTGCCAATTCTGGCACTGGAGCACCCCCAGCTTCACCTCCTGGCACAGCCTCTCTGTGCTGCCTTCCTTTTGCCATACAGTCATAGCAATAAAGGCAAGGAGGTTTTATTTCAGGTTGTGCAGCTCCTCATTTTATAGAGCTATAGATTAGACGTAGATGGACTAATTGTTGATAGATCACTATATCTCCCGATTGCTCCTCAAGGAGAACAAGTGCCTCCGAGACCTCTGAATAAGTATGCTTTAGGACCCAAGTGAAGAGGCTGCAAAGTGCATCCTGCCTGCTTGTAGCATATTAGCAAGGGAAGATCTCAAAGGCAAAAAACCCACTCCAAACTGTGTGCAAACAAACCTAACTGGTGAAAACCACAGTTGGGAAACATCCCAGGCAGCTGTTCTTCAGCTATCTGGGGACCTGCCAAGTCTTACATATCAGCTTTGAGATGGGAACAAGTGTGATAAATTCCCACCAGGAGGGTAATGGTTTTGAGCTATTAGCACCTAAAAGCAGGCCTGTGTTATGAAGTTACCTCCTCAGTCATAACTGGAGTGTCACTGGTGTAATGCACCATGTCCACCCAGAAGCTGATGGGGTCCTGCATTTTCAAGGAGTCACATGTATGAGGGGTACAAGTGCCTCCCACCAGAAGGGAGATTCTGGTTGGACACAACAGGAAACTTTTTCCCAATGAGAACAGTCAGTCACTGGAATAATCATAGAATCCCAAACTGGTTTGGACTGGAAAGGGTCTTAAGATCATCTAATTCCATAGGCAGGGATGCCTCATCCTAGACCATACTGTCCAAGGCTCTGTCCAACCTGGCCTTGAACACTGCCCTGCCCAAAGAAGTTGTGGATTCCCCAGCACTGGACACTGTTAAGATTGGGCTGGACAGGGTGCTAGGATATCTTGTCTAGGTCATGCTTTGGCTGGAAAGGTTGGACCAGATGACCCTTGAGGTCCCTTCCAACCTGGTGCTCTGTGATTCTACAAACCCACTGAGTCAGGGAAAGGCTGCTGTTGCTGTTGGTATGCACAAGGGCATCATCAGTGCAGGGCCTCCTGCAAACTCCACTCACCAGGCTGCCACCCAGGCTGAAATCATCACCAGGAACAGGTCCTCCCACTGCCAATGCTCCATTCACCCATGACTCAGGCAGAACAACCTGCTCCATCCCCAGCCAGGGCAGCAGTGTTTGCAGCACCATTATTCATGTTTCCACTGGGACAACGCAGGATGCTCATTTCTAAACATTACCCTTTCAGTGCACACAAAAAGCTCAGTGTTATCTCTCAACATTTGCAAGGAAATCTTTTTAATCAGTAATGAAAGCCAAACATTATCTAGCCCTTATTGACCTGCAATAACAGAACACCACTGCTACACTTCCCCCGTGCCTCTTGCCCAGATTCATTTGACTCAGTCTGTGGTTGCTGTTTATTCTTAGCTCACAAGGCTCAAAGAGTTTATATTATTGATCTGCTGTATTTCAGGTTCATTCCCTTGGTGCCCCTCAACCTGAATGAATGAAGTCAGAAGGAGTTAACACCTTTACTTCCAAGACACAAACACAACGGGGGTTTATATAGCCCAGACATCAATTTGCACTCTGCTAGTGTTCAGCACATGAACTGGGAAGTGCCAAATGCTGCAGCAATATTGATAGTTGCAGCAGCAAAGATATTCACAAACAGAACCTGCTCCTAGCAGAGGAAAAAGCGATGTGTTCAGAAAAGCAGAGTGAAGAGGCACAGCAGAGACATCCACACTGCATGGGAGCCATCCTTCCTTCACTAATGGCTGTACTGGTGGTTTGTGACCCTGTGTGCAAATGCAGCCACTGCAGCACTTTCCATACCCTTTTTCTCACCACTTATTCATGTCATGTACCTCGTACAGCTGGTCTACAGGTAGATGGTAAGCACACAGCGACAAGGGCTATCACTTTATCAGGTGGTTATGTGGCACTTGCTTGCTATCTCTCAGCACAAGAACCAAGGAGTGTGAACTGAAAGTAGTAGATAGAAAGTTCAAAAGCAAGAAAAAGAGAGGGCATTGCCAGCAGCAAGCAATGACCCATGGAATGCCTTCCCCTGTGGATGTGAGGATGCTCATAGCTTACAGTGATATAAGGAGTGAGTGGACAAATTTATGAGGGAAAACTTCATCAGGACCATTAGAAATAAAAGCCTCTGCCACAGGAAATCCTCGAGTCACTGGTAAAGAGAAGCTTCTTTTTGCCTCCCAAATATTTCCATGTGGCAAGGAACCATGATATTCCCAGTTGCACAGGATGCTCTGGTCCAGCATCTAAATATACAGCTCCTCTCATAGAGCTTCCCATGGTATATTTGGCTCTGCTTTGGACAGGACCAACTCTTGAGACATGCTACCAACCATAACCTGGTAGGTTTTATTCTTTCAGATCCTCATGGTTTCTCTAACCTCAGGAGGGGTCCCTAATGCGGGGATCATGCTCCACCAATGTCTTTAGTTGCTGGTTTGGCAGCAGCAAACGTGCATGTCATTGCTTTCCTGAGAGCTTTATGGTACATAGCACAGGTCCTTGGGCTTTCTGCAATGTATGAGCTTTTTCAAGAGCATCTGCCTCCTTCTCAAAGGGGGCTTACCCAGTGTTTATTTTCAGCCTAGAGGAACCCGAAGCCACAGTAAATGTTCCACAATTTCCATGTTATTTTTATCTCAATATATTGCATCCCTGAGGACACGACAAGAGGAGCTTCAAGAAGATTTAATAAGCAGCACAGAGAGGGTAGGAGCAGACTGGACCACTTCCTACTCTGTAGGAGCTATGGAAAAAATCTCCCAGGTGTGTCAGCTGCACGAAAATGTTCTTTGTGCTATTTCTTTCACTGTTCAGAGCACCAGCACCAGCCTGGGGCATCGCTGCCTGGGTGCAACCACAGGAACACGCTGTGCCCAGAGCCATCTGAAAGCTGCACTGATTGCAGCAAGGTGGGAGAGCAGATAGAGAGATGGCACAACTGCTTTTATGCTCCTTTCTTTGGGAACCTTCCCAATGAATTTGAGCTGAAAACGTGCCTGCTTGAACTTGGCTGCACCAGTAACACAACAGCAGCAACAGCCACTGCTGTGCACCTCAAGTGGCAAAAAGGTTCCTACCTCCTATTCCCAGTGTCATGGATGCATGTCAAAGCCACCTCTGTAGTCAGACAAGTAGTATCCTAGGAAGCATTTCAAGCCTTGGCATTGGGCATTGTCATGTAATAATACACCTTAAGAAGGAAATATGACTGAAAAAGCAAACTATTGCACTAAAATACGGAGCCCAGGAATAAAAGAGCCTTTGCCCAGAGCACAGACAGGAGACC
>JANHGB010053968.1:17711-30501 GCA_026283785.1 Coracopsis vasa
TGTGATGCAAAGAGCCCAGGGACTCACCAGACCCAATGACCTTCTCGATCTTGATCCTTGAGGCCTCAATTTCACGGGTGAGCTCATGCACAGCTTGGCAGTGGTCCTCATACGTGTGAGGGTCCACATAGAACTTGGACTCGGGGAACTTCACTGCCAGGTTTCAAAGGGGAGAAAGGAGATAGATAGATAGATAGATAGATAGATAGATAGATAAGCTCTTTCAGGCAGCTCTGCTAAGAAGCAGGAGCACCCAGCAGCTGGGCAGAGGATGGGCAAGGGCAGGAGTCTTGGGTTGACATGCTGAGGAGCCACAGAGGTTGCAGCCACAAGGGAACTTAAGGCACTCTTTGGCATAGCAGTGTCCTCAGAGCAGTGCAGAACCCAGCTGCCCAGGTCTCCTCAATGTGATTGTCCCCTTCCATCAAGCCACCACTCTTCTGGCCTGCTGCTATCTGGGATGAGGCACCACAATCCCATCTCAAGCTGTGCAGCCCCTCAAACCCCATCACCAGGGTGTCCCTGGGATCAGAGCCCCTGCTTAGCTCTCCTAGACACATCCCCAGAAGCAGTCAGTGGTCAAAACCCTTCCCCCTGGAAACCACAGCAGTCCCAGGGGATATGGTCCTGACCCCTGCCCATCCACAGGGTCCTTCACGCCCCAGGGGCAGCAGCAAGGAGGGTCCTACCTTGCCCATTCTGATAATGCATCTTCTCCTCATCGGAGTCCTGGAAAGCCTTGCTGTACCCGCAGTGCCTGCCATGGGGACACACAGGTCAGAAGAGGTGCTCTTGTCCCTTGCTCCCACCAGCAGCCCAAAGGCAGGGTGGAAGGCAGTGTGTGCCAGGGCTGTAGGCAGCCTGGGAGGATCTACCCTAAGCCCATCCAGTCAGCCCTCGTACTGGCAGTGCTACTGGTTCTGCTATTGCTATGGCTATTGCTATCGTTACTGCTATTCAGCCTGCTGATATAGAGTCCTAGACTCAACCAGCTTGGAAAAGACCTTTATCCCAGGATTGCCAATGAGGGGAAGGTCTGGAGAATGGCTCTGCCTCAGGGAACATGGAGGCAGAGTGATCCCTAAACAAAGTCTCTTGGTTGCTTATTGACTCCTGACCTATGGATGCTCTGGACAAGTTGAGAAGAGAAAAGTTGTGCTCAGGATCTGCCATACCTCCAGCCCCGCTTGGTGACCAGCCACACTGACCTCCAGAGCACACTTACCTCTTCTTGCAGATCAAGACCACCAGCAACGCGACAAGGCCAGTGATGAGCGTGAGGCAGATCCAGACAATCGTCATCGTGTCGTACCGGAGAGAAACTGGAAGGAGCAGGGTAGGAAGGAGGTGAGCTACAGTGCAAAGACTCTGCTGGGCTCAGGAACCTACCTAACCCAATGGGGTTATAGTCTTCAAAGGTTAAGCACCATCATCCATGCAACCCCAGCTGTGGGGCTGTCCCAGTGAACGGGGACCATTTACACATGGGAAAACCAAACCTAGATGTGGGAAAGCCATGGTGATACAGCAAACCAGCACAGAGTGGAGTCTGGAGCCTCAAGACCTCACCATATCTTCCTAGCCTTAATTGCTATGTCCTTCCCCCCTCTTCTTTCTAATGTATAAGCACATCCTAGCAGGGCAACCTCAAGCAAGCCCTGCAAGCTCCAACCCCAGATGTGCCTCCAGCCTCCCTCTCCATGCGGCAGAGGCACAGTGGCCATGGCGAAGGTCATCACCATTCCCCAAGCTCCCTGCCCCACACTTCCCACACCCCACAACCGCAGTCACTCACCTGGCTTCCCAGTCTCCACCTCCACGGTCTGACTGAACCTCCCACAGCCCGCGGATGTGCGAGCCCGGACCTGGAAGATGTAGCGGGTTGCAGGCTTGAGCCCAGAGATGGTGGCAGCGGTGCCCTTGGATTTCAGAGTCGAGTAGCTCTGCATTTCCTTGTCCTGGTGAAGAATAACCCCAAAACCCTTGCTGCATCAACACAGCAACCACAAAGCCTCCCGAGACAGTCCTTTGTGCAAGGCTGGTTGAGAGCAGCAATCGCTACCAGGATTTAAACCAAGTCCATGATGGAACTGGTTTGTGGCAGCAGGTTCTGTGTTACCTTCTCGTAGTACTTGATCTCATACTCCAGGATGATGCCGTTGGGCTGGTCTGGCTCTTGCCACAGCAGGGTAACGCTGTTCTGGCCTGTGCTCTCCTGGTGGACCACCATGACCTGGGATGGGGCTGGGGATGCAGATGGTAGGGTGTTAGGTGCCCACTGACAGGGGTCCTGCATGGTGGGGGCAGCTGGACACAGTGACAGGGAAAGTTGGACCTGGAGCACCATGCAGGACCCCTGGTTTAAGCCATATTTCTGTTTTAATTAAAGCCATAGAATCATAGGATCACAGAATTGGAAAAGACTTGGTTTTAAGATCATCAAGTCCAGCATTACCCCAGGACTGCCAAGACCACCAAAAGACCAAAAGAGGCCACAGGGATTGCAGTGGGGTACTCAGGGATTGAAAGGCAGCAGCTGTAGCTCTTTGGGCTGGCTCCTATGAGGAGCAGAAATCACTGTTGGGACACAAGACCCCAGGGAGCTGGGACAGGGTGGGATGATGGGAATCTGCCCCAGAGCATCACTGCAGCACCCGCTCTTGTCCTGCTCAGCGGCTGGGAGACAAGAGTGCCCAGCACCAGCATGGGCAGGGCTCCCCATGCAGCATGGCTGGGTCCCTCACCCCCTCAAGGTGGGCAGGATGCTCTGTGGCGTGGAGCTGGAGCAGGCACTCACCTAAACTTCAATCACTACCAAATTCCCAACCCCGCTGGTTTTGCAGCGTCTGCTCAGCATCCACTTCCCAGCAGAGAGGTTGAAATCATAGCACCATAGAATCACAGAATGGTTTGGATGGGAAGGGACCTTTAAAGCTCATCTAGTTCCAACCCCTCTGCAATGATAGGGACATCTAGATCAGGTTGTTCAGGACCACATCCAACCTGGCCTCAAATATCTCCAGGGATGCAGCATCCATCACCTCTCTGGGCAGCCTGTGCCTGTTTTTACCACCCTCACTATAAACAATTTCTTCCTCGCATCCAGCCTGAATCTCCCTTTTTCAGCCTAAAACCATCACCCCTCGTCCTATTGCAACAGGCCCTGCTGAAAAGCCTCTCTCTATCTTTCTCTGAAGACCTTGGAATGTGCCTTCCTCCTCAGACTATTCCATGATTGCCAAGGGAAAAAGCAATTCAAATCAAGGGATTTACAAAGATGAGACACGCATGAGAGAGGCTTTCCCCAGCTGCTGTCACCTGCCAGGGCCTGGCACTGGTGTGAGCTAAGAGCAGAGCGTGAACTGCTGCTTGGCCCTTTGGGAAGGGACAGAAGGCTGGAGGAACAGCCTGCAAGACTCATGCTCCATTTAATGTTCCTGTCAACAAACAAGTGTTCTCCGTGCCCCCTGTCTCCTGCAGAAAAGGAGCCTCTACCAGCAGCCACAGGATGAAGTGGAGGGTAAAGAGGATGAAAAGGGATTCTGTGAACCAGAGAACCTTGGGCAGCAGCTTGTCTCCAGCCCATCCTGGCTCCCTGAATCCACCTCCTGCAGCAGAGAGGACCCTCATCTCCTGGGTGCCCCATGCCCATCACCAAACCAGCCCTTGGCTGCTGCAGATACCAGGGGGAGCAACATCGGAACAACATCAGCATCACCCACAAAGGCGGAGGCAAAGCCTCTGCTCCTCCTACCTGCCTGGTTTGTTGTGATGTTGGCAACCGCAGCTCTCCTGGACTCCAGGCTGAGGTCAGAGACTCCATTGACGGCCTCTACCCAAAAGGAGTAGTTGGTGTGGGCCAGGAGGTTGGTCACGGTCAGCGCGCCCTTCACCAGGCTCATCTGCTGGGGCACGAAGCGGATCCCGCTGCCGCACGCCTCGCACTGCCCCGCGTCGCCCGCACAGCGCCTGCAGACCACGTTGTACACGATGTCAGCGCGGCCCCCCTTGTCCAGGGGCGGCCCCCACTCCAGTGTCACCGAGGTGCCATTGACGCTGGAGATCAGGTTCACGGGAGCAGAGGGGGGGCCTGGGAAAGAAGCGGAGGTTCAGGCACGGTGCGGGGTGCAAAGCATGGGACCGATGGAGAGATGCACCTCGGGCTGTTGTCATGGTCACGTTGTAAAGGTGCTGACGTTTGTACCTGCGCGTACAAAGGATGCTGCAGGGGAATGCTGCCCAGAGTGGGGAATGCTCCACAGACAGGTCTCAGGTTAAAGTGCCGTGGAGGTGAGATGCTCTGGATCATGATGCCAGATGCCAGGCATAATGTTTGTTTGGGGGGGGAAACAGGAAGCAAAGGGGATGCATGAAGTCTTTTGAGGGAAGAGCCAAGGTGTGGATGGGCTAAACAGGAGAACAGGACCTGCTCATCTAAAGAGAAGGGTGAACTGGCATTTCTTGGGGAGTTTAACAATCCTGGGTGGATATTCCCTAGGGAAACACAAGTCAGATGTTGCTGACATGTCTTTCACCCTGGCATCAGCTAGTAGCCATCCACCCTTCTTCCTTCCTGGACCAGCTACAGACAGGAGGAGGACTCCTGAGGTACTCTTGTCCCCTTTTAATAGCACTGAACCCCTTAAAGCAGCCCATTGCAGAGGCTTGAACTGAAACCATACAACAAGCCTTAGTGCCAGTGTCCAGGAGAGCACAGCAACACTCGTGCTGTCCTTTGGGTCTGATCACCCTCACCATATCTGCAAAGGAGAGCAGCCAGCAAGTGGCTGGTGTGTGAGCAGGCGAGCTTGCTGGCAGAGCCATGGTCTCACCCTACTCCATCACAGGAGAGACCCTTGGGAGAGGAGCAGGGATGTCTGGAGAGCAGCAGGATGAGGATGAGACAGAGGGCACTGAGGGAGAGCAGCAAAGGGGGTCTCAGCTCATCTGTCAAGGGAAGACCCAGTGCTGAAAGGCTGCCACAGTGCCTTGTGCAGCACACACAGGGGCAGGGGTGCATCCCCTGCAGGGTCTATGGATGTGATGCATGCCCATGGATGGTTCATGCTGGGGTTACTCACGTGTGCAGGCAGCCGAGGGGGGGTCCTGCAGGGCCCGGTAGAAGCTGCTGTCGCAGCGGCAGACGCGGGCAGCCCTGCTCTCCGAGTGGCTGTGCAAGGGGCACTTGGCACAGAGCTGGTCCCCAGGGGCTGACTTGTAAAACCCCAGCTGGCAGGCTGCGGAGGAGGGAAGGGTCAGGGGGATGCGCCTGCCCGAGGAGCATCCCACAGCTCAGCACATCCCAGCGGCACGAAGCTGGACCCGGCTCTCACCCCCATCCGGTGCATGGGAAACCAGCCCTGTGATGACTGCTTTTGTCTCTCTCCCAGGCTGTGCTACTGCCATCCTGGTACCAGTTCCCCACTGTTTCACAAGCAAACCTGGGTGCCTTTGCTTTTGTTGGCCTGCCTGTAAAGCTGGAGGTGCTTTCCTCCTGCCTGCTGCCCAGAACCCTCCCTGCTGCAGCTCAGGGCCATTGCCTGGCCTTGGGACAGGGAACGCTGCAAAGAACAAACTAGGCAGCACTGGAAATCACCTCACTAGCTATTATAACAGCCATAGTCTGTGGGGTGCAGTGCTCTTTCACAGGAGCTGCCTCACTGCTTGTTCTGGGGGTGCCCAACAGCATCCATGGCAAGGGTTTCAAGAACTAAAAGCTCCACTCTTGGGACATGGTGGTGCTTGTCCTCTGACCCTGGTGCGCTGCTACACAGAGCAACAAGCTTCCTTCATAGAATCATAGAATCCCAGACTGGTTTGGGTTGGAAGGGACCTTAAAGCTCATCCATTCCCAACCCCTGCCATGAGCAGTGACACCTTCCACTAGAGCAGCTTGCTCCAAGCCCCTGTGTCCAACCTGGCCTTGAGCACTGCCAGGGATGGGGCAGCCACAGCTCCTCCGGACAAATGTCCTCCTTGCACAAAACAAAGGGAAAACACCCTCTTTTGTTTCACCTTGCAGCAAGCTCTCAGTGCACACTGAGGGCTGTGGAGGGACAGCAAAGCCAAGAGAGCCAGGCTCAGTTTCCTCTGACAACACATCCCGCCTCCCATGGTGCTGGGGCTGGGAGGCAGGAGCACACGCTCATCCCACACCACCGATGGCATCACTCTGCTCCCTCCTACCCCCGGCTCTCCCAGCAGCACCCCCCGGGTGAATCATTTGTCACACAAACAAGCAGCTCGTCCCTCGTTAGGCAAATCGATTAGTTCCATAGTGACAAGTGGCACGTCAAGTGCCTGCCTAGGCGAGGAAGGATCTGCCCTCTTCCGCACATTGCGATTCCAAGTAAGGGAAAACCAGGCTCTGCCTGGGTCCCTGTATTCACCAACCATTTCTAGGACCAGTTCCAGTGACTCAAGCGCTATTCCTGGCTCTGACTCATTTCAGTTTTTCCCTACCGAGGTGCTAATACCTTTAGCCCCTGTCGCCAGCTCTGCATTCAGCCTCAATGTTTGCTTCCAAACATGTAGAAGGGTTTTGTGTGTGATCCAGCATCCTTGGTGGTCTGGGTCCCTCCGTGCTGTCTGTTTGTTCTGCTTCTAGGTGCTGATTTGTTTTCTTATTAACAACGCTCCTTCCCCTGCCACAGATCTCCCTGTGCTACCAGCATACTTCACAGATCACACGCTGCACAGTAATAAAGCAGACTCTATAACCGAGCTCCTTCCAGCTATAGCAGCGGAAGGCAGAGCATCCACATGCATCCCTGGTGCCTTGCTGGTCTCTCTTTACTGTCACCAGCTTCTGTGGCACTTTGCACTGGATGCTACCTTATAGACAGGGGAGCAAGAGCACCAGCAGGATGTACACACGCTGCATGTGCCAGAGATGTTGGTGTCACAGGTTGGTACCGTGTCTTGGTACAGCAGGCTGGAAAAGCAAAGCCCAGCCATTGCAGAGTTTGCTCCTAAATTCCTGCTCCTCCATTTCCTAAAGGGCACAAGGGCAAGGAACATAAATGCCCAAACTGTGGATGCAAGGGAAGGCAGATGTGACTTAGGGGGAAATCGATGCAGCTCAGGGCTGGCTTTGCTCCCCAGCCTTCCTGACACGATTCATCTCCCCAGGACCATCCATCAGAAGAGCAGAGGACACAGGGGAGGCAGACCTGGGACAAGAGGACCTGGGACAAGAGGTTTGCTGTCCCCAGCCGCTGCACCAAGGACAACCCACGACATTTGCCATGCTCTGGTACTGACTGGTTCTCCTGATGCCACACACTAAGAGGGCCAGGGACTCTCTGCCTTTACCAAATGCCCCTGTGATGATACAGCCCCACTGTCCACACTGGGCAGTGTAAATGTCAGGATTCGTTGCCTTCAACTTGTGTGAGTCCTCCTTGGTCCTGCAAACCATTGTCATCCCTACCCATGTAGCAACCAGCAACCAGAGACTCTTGATTCAAGAGGCACTGGAGTGGTTCCCTCCCACCCAATAGTTAATTAAGGGCAGGGAAATCAGTGCTACATCAAGTATGGAGAGACGGTGGAAGGATGGGAACACGAAGCACAGCAGATCTGTACCAAGCAGTTGTAAAGCAGATTTGTACCAAGCAGTTGTAATCACTTAGCATTCAATGCTGTAAAAATAAACCCTGTTAATTACCCGTAGCAATGATTCACAATTATTTTAGATGCACTCAAGGGGAAAATTACCCTAAATGACAAATTACAGGTGAATTTGTGCACCAGGGCAGAGCCATTGGGAGCCTGGACAGCATGTGAACAAGGGGAGGCCTGGAGAGCAACTGGGGCTGAGGCAGGCACTGCTCTGGATGGGGTCATGCACCTCTGTGTGCCTCAATGGGGCAGGCACTGCTCTGGATGGGGTCATGCACCTCTGTGTGCCTCAGTGCTTGCTTTAGATGGGAGCAGGACACACGTGCAAAGCCTTTCACAGGCATGGGAGAAGGCACCAGCTTGGAACTGCACAAGATATGAAATCCCTACAGTACAGGATAACAGGAATATCCTGCTCTGGATTGAGCTCTCTCATGCCAGGCCAGTGCCATGTGGAAAACCAGGACCTCCTGGCTTAGCTCTGATAAAAGCAAACCAGCAGAGAAGTGTCCAGTGAGACAAATTCAATCAGATGCACCAGGTCTAAAATCACAGCGCTCCACAGTTATGGTTGCAGCCTGCACTGATCCCACCAAAACCTGAAGCCACTATGGAATGGTTGTCCTGCTGTCTGCACTGCACCCAGCTCGTCCCAGCTGCCCTCCCAGGAGCCCTGCAGAAGGTGGGGATTTCTTATTTGTAATTATTTCATGCAGTTTATACCCTAAATCTGTGCCTGAGGGCCCTGCCTCTTTGTGGACCACCAGAAGTCCTGCTACGAGCATCTTCCTTCTGCCCCCAGTGCCACCTTCCTGTAAAACCCAGCCAAGGCTGGCTCTCTGTCCTTGCAGTTTCACCTCACAGTGTGGTTTTGCAGTGCACATGGGACAGTAGAGACCTTCACCTGCAGCCCAGCTCAAGGCTTGCCCATCCACACTGCTGGTCCCAGTGTCACAGGCAGAGCCTACAAAACCCAACACAAACCTGTGCTTGGCAGAGCACACCTCCAGCTCTCTGTCATCTAAATGGGTCCCCAGTTATCACCCCAGCCTGTTGGGGTCAATTCCACTGATCCCCATACCCTGTACAGCACATCTTGCCTGGTTTTACCAGCCCAGTAGCCCCACTCTCCCATGCATTGCCTGCCCAAGGCAGCCCGAAGCAGCAGGCTTGTCTCAGAAGCAGGGAGCATGGGGAGGGCTCTGCCAGCCATCTGTACTTCAGCCCATTTGTTTCCCTCCCTCTCCGTCCTCTGGGGCCAGGACAACATCTGTTAATAAGCTGGCAGAGCTCGGGAGATGATGGATGAACCTATCGGGGATACGCTAGCTGGGAATGAGCCACTCTTCTCATGCTGAAGTCACCGTCTGGGACCAGTGCTCTGCAGGTGGCCCTGGTGGGACCACCAAGGGCTGCTTCAGTGGGGCTGTGCATTGACTCTGTGTTATTGCCACTCATTCTCAGCTCCATCCTCAGCCTGGGAGGTTTGGGCAGGGTGAGGGCATGGTTGAGAGGATGCCATGAGGGACTGATGCTACCAATTGCCCCCTTCCCTGACCCTGCAACGAAGCTCAGCATCAGTAACCACCAGAAGAGCAGTCAGGTACCTCCCTTTGGCAGTGCTGGGAAGAGATAGAGAGAGAAATAAGCGTATCATAGCCACTGTGACAGCCAGAGACAGGCACCGGTCCCAGAGGCCTCCAGGCTGCGGGAGAAGCTAGCACAGAGAATCCCAGCCCCTTTCAATCCAGTTTCAGCATGATGCCACCAATCTCAGCTCCCACATGACACAGACACTGAAACAGCAGCGTGTTATTCACAGTCATGTCTTAAAAAGAGGCATCTGCCTCATTGTGCCAAACCTGGTGCTCCTGCAAGGCTGTGCTCCTCTTCCTCTGCAGTCCCAGTTCAGCTCAGGGTCTCTCACCAGGTTGGTCTGTGGTCTGGATGGGGGGTTTGGAGGCTGGGCTGGGCTGTCTCTGTCAGGCAGACTCTTGATCTCGATATCATGCATCACCCAACAGCCCTGCTGATGCTCTGTGCATCCTTTGCGTGCTGCTTGCCTCTGTCTCACCCACCCGCAGTCACTGCCTTGTCTCTAGCCCCTGAGCATCACCTTATAGCCCCTCATACATCCTGGTTCCCACCATGTGGCCCCTTCGTGCAGCTCACAACCCTTCCCACACCCAGTACTGCCTTACAACCCGTCACACCACTAATACACACCAGAACTTGCCTGACATCCTCATTGCTTGGTCCTTCTGCCCACAGTTCAACCCATCTTACACTCCTTTGAACCCCTAAACGATGCAGAGTGGGGAATGGGGGCAGTTTTCACCCACGAAGTGGAGTAATTCCACTTGTAGTGCTGGGCAAACTGGAACCATTGATGGTGCAGACTGGCTGCATCCCAAACTGGCCATCTGCACGGTGCTGCTATACAATCAGCAGTTCTTGCCACATGCCTTGAATTCAGTCCTGTTGAAATCACCCCTGACTCCATCCTGATCCTCCTCCCTACATCTGCATCCAAATCCCAGTTTGCTATGAGTTCTGCTTTGCTGCCTGGTGCAGACACCCTTCTGGAGTCGAGGGGATGCTGTGCAGGGTCATGTAGGTGAAACATTGCAGCATGCTCTCAAAGCAAAGGCATTTCATAAAGCTTATGTGGGAGATGCTACAGCTTGCAGGAGTCAGCCAGGAACAAGAGGCCTAATGCTAGAATTAGAATAAAAGCTGTTTCCAAACTCAGCCTTCCCAGAGGGTTTTAGACAGAATTATCCAAGGCTTCGGAAAAAACCCCCACTGTTTTCACCAGGCTAAAACCAAGCACAGAAAATGCTGGATTCAGAAAGGAGCAGGGCTGAACAGGAGCCATCCCCACAGAAGAGGGTGCTGGAGGTAACCCTGCATCCCTGCTGCAAGGCTTCAGGAAGCAAAGATGCATAAATGAAGAAAGGTCACACAGAACACCAAGAACCTAACCCCAGCCCCTGCAGGAACCATTATGCAGCTTTAGAGGGTATGTGAGCCCTCTCATCACATGCATATGGCTCTGGATATACACAGGGGCTGAGCTTTAAAATGAGAGTGCCCAGCTCTACAGCAGGAGCAAGTGAAGAGCATCACAGGATGCTGGATGGATGCAAAGCATCCAGGTTTTGGATCCTTTTGTTCTTCACAGGGAAGTGTCCACAGCAGCATCTTGTCTTCAGGAAGGGGAAGAAGTCATCACACAAGAAGCACTGTCATGTGTGGGATCTCATGCCAAGTACAGAGCAAACTTTTGTCACTGTGTGGGACGAGGAGCCAGAATCTCTGGAAGCGTTCAAACCACAAAAACCCCCACATTCCCAAACTGGAGAAGGTCTTTGAATGCTGCTGGGTCCATCCATCACAGTCCAGCTGCTCTTAGGCACCTCTTGTAGGGGCTACAGAGACCACTAAGTACAAATGATCCCCATCGATGCCCTGAACTCCAGTCTAGCATCACTGTCACCCTTCATCTGCATCAGCTGCGAAACACAGCAAACTCAGAGGAAAAGTGGCAAGCAATAAAATAGGGGATAAACCCCATATTGCTCTGTGGAAAGGGCAGCTCTGCAGTCATCTCTCTCCTTTCTGTTTGTGCCTAACCAGTAAAAAAGAATTGTTTTAAGTGTTGGGGCTGCTTCATTTTGTTTTCCTCTTACATGCAATTGGTCACTTGCCTGAGGGACTGAAGGTGCTGGAGATGCTGAGACTACCTTGTCCTGCACCCTGCCTCCTCCAGCATGCTCACTGAGCTCAACTAGCCATGCACACACAGCCCAGCACCCCTGGGTTCCAAGCAGACCAATTAACAGCCAGGTCTGGGGCTACAAACTGGTACGAGGCAAGTGTAAATCCAAGGATCCCAACCCAGAGCTGGATATAATCCTGCAAGGAAAGATTTCCTAATGCCCAGCCCAAACTGTGTAAGCAATTTGTGTCTCTGACACATCTTCTTTGCAGTCCGTTCCTATCTGAAGTCTAGTACCAGGATCTTGGATAGTCCTGGTTTATGTGGTCTGGTAAACAAACTGGTTTTGGCTTTTATTGGTTTTTTGTGTTTTATTTCTTAAGGATGCAGGGCTTTGCATGGGATAAACAGAGGTGATTTCATCTCACCAGCTGATGTTGCCTGTATTTTACAAAGCAGCTGACTGGCTTGCAAACCAGCAATGAAAACCCTGTGAATCACTGCTTTTCTTTGATTTTCCTGCCTGGCACCTCAGAAGGGACATTTACAGAACTCCCATAGCTCATCTTTGGAACTATCACTGCTCTGCCCTTGAAAGGTTTGGTTTGGGAGGCTCACAGCAGAATCCCTCCATGATGGGCACCCAGGGCAATGGTGCAGTCTGGCTCTTGGCGTGACAGCCTGGTACCCTGCCAATGGGCAGAGGAGAGCCTGAGCAGGCATCACTGATCCTGCAGCTCGGGGCTGGCATACGAGCACTGGGACTTGCATAGGAAATCTCCATGAAATCCACACCCATTTTGCAAGGAAATGCGAGAAGTATTCCAACATGTTTGCCTGCAGTTGCAATTAGAAGGTACTTTGATATACATTTATCTGTCACCTTGATATACGGTACACAAACTTCCAGGCAGGACCAAAGGATGGTGAAGCCCAGCGTGGTAATGGATGCACTGAAATCCCAGGTTTGCTGGTTGACACAGGCATGTGTGACCCCCAGGCACATTCCTCGGGGCTCTGTGTAGCTCAGAGCCAGGAAAAATGGGTTTTGCTTGGAGTCAGCACAGCAAGACCAGTCTCCTGTTTCCAACCAAGCAGCCTGTATGGGCTGTTTCACATGAAGACACCACACAACAAGCTGCAGGTTCCTCTGTGATGTTCTCATCCAGGAGGGAAAAGAAATCACTGTTATCAGAAACGGGAGAGAGAAGCCTGAGGCTTCTCTGACTTAGAAAGGGATTTGGAGTTTGGGAAGAGAAGAGAATGGAGCAAGGCTCTGATGGGCTCCCTTAATCCACTAGCACATCATTCTTCCCCCCTGCATGCTTCTCCACTCCTTCTGCACTGAGGGAAGGGAGCACAGGCTGTAGTCTCCCTGGGTAGGTACCTGTAGGTATCAGTTCACTGGGCAAAGGGTCTGTCCCCTCATGCCCAAGCCCAAGGAGA
>JANHGB010053968.1:33591-64626 GCA_026283785.1 Coracopsis vasa
TCTGTCCAACCTGGCCTTGAACACCGCCAGGGATGGAGCATCCACAACTTCCTTGGGCAACCCATTCCAGTGCCTCAGCACCCTCACAGTAAAGAATCCTTTATAAGTTATCAGATCTACCGCAGGATGACTTTCAAACCAACGGTTGCAGGCAGGAGGAGTTTCGGATAGAAGCATTTATTCTGCCTGTCCTTTCCTCTCTCTTAGCTGGGGACCCGCTGGGGCTGGTGTGGGTCCCAGCAGCCCCTGCATCCATTCCAGTCCAGCATCGGACATCCTGACCTTGCGTCAAGTCTCTCTAAGACAAATGTTCCACTTGGCGTTTCCATGGAACTCAAACAAAAGCCCCGCACTCCCATTTGTGCTGCTCCCCTAAACACATCCCATAAAGAAACCCAGAGCAAACAGATCCGTGCAGAGGGCTCTCATGGGGAGCCCGTGCTCTGTACACACACATCCCTGTGCCTGATGCACGGCTGCTGCTGGTCACCCCGCTTCCTTATCACAGTTTGCACAGTCGGCAGCTTCAAGTCTGCCCAGCGGCACAGAGGGTCCCCAGGAAGGCTCCTGGCACCCCCAGCCTGCAGAGCTCTGAGCGGCCCTGGGGAGCTGTGATGGATGGATGCAATAACCTTGTTTCATGAAAGCTCCATGGGTTTCTGTTTGCTTTCCTCTCGTCCAAACCCCCTGCCAAAGGGAAGCGAGTGATGGGGCATTTTGGAGGAGTCAAGTGATGCTTTGCTGGAGTGCACCAGCAGAGATCTCAGCACCAGCCAAAGATGCTGAGGGCACTGGGATGGGATCTCTGGGCCACCGTGCTCCATGGTAGGAAAAGATGGAGCCAGGGCAGTCCCTGTCCCGATGCCAGCTCCCACTGCAAAACCAGTCCCCATCCCAAAGCCCTGTGATCCAGGATGTGTTATGGTCAGGCTCACACAAGCTCCCAAGGAGGTTGCTGGTGGTACCTGCAACACACTTTGGAAGCATGAAGATGGTCAGCAAAGGCTTGGGCAGCCCTTTGCCTCCACAGAGGCTGGCTGTCCAAGTTTGTGTGAGTGGTCCCCAAGGAAGTGAGAGCCCCTTGCAGCCATCCCTCCCCTTGCAGGCATTGCTAGCAAGAAGCAGAGACTCACCCATGCAGGAATCCCGCTGCTCCTCATAGCCAGCGCTGCAGACGCACTTCCCAATGGGCACCAACCATTCCCCCTCAGCGCTGCAGTACATTTTGGGGGTGTCCCTCTCCTCCGAATGGCCCACGCACTCTCCCCGCACTTCCACCAAGGAGGACGAATCTGCCCCAGTCACAGCCTCGGAGAAGGATGCCAAGTTCCTCACTGTTGCCGGGCACTTCTTGTAGTACACCCGCACTGAAACGATGGCGATGCAAGCGCCTATGTCCTGGAATGCCAAGTAGAAACCCCTCTTGCTCAGTGGCCCCACTCCCCGCACCTCCGTGTTCAGCTTCAGGCGCCTCACCCCCAGGTCCACATTGGTGAAGCTCTCATCGGCTGCGATGGTGTCGATCTTCATAAACTGGCTCTCGCGGGTGCTGGTACCCAGGTCCCGGTCGGACTCCAGGTAGTAGAGGTTGAAGGTCTCCTTGCAGGTGCCCAGCACACCCGGCATGCTGTTACAGTCCCGCAGCGTGAACTTAATCTCTGCATAGACCCGCCGCGCGCCGTCCCGTTGAACCCAGTTGGTCCGTAGCCAGTTGTTCTGGTTGGGGGTCATGACATTACAGACCTGGTAGGTGTGGATGGGGCTAAAAAACTCGTCCATTTCATTGATGGAATCCCACTGTGGGACAGAGAGAGAACACGTCATTCCAGGTGTCCTCGGACACCGGGATTGTGCAGGGCATGCGGGAGCCTGTGCCATCACTCACTCTGGGATGCGCTCCCTCTGCTCCTGCAGCTGCCTCTGGACAAGAGGTCACTGTTGTCACAGGCCAAAAGAAAATGAGGATGAACAGGCTGTCCCCAGCACTAACATGGGCAGGAACTTTCACAGCCCACCCTGATGAAGAGCTAAGGGCACAGTGCACCCCTGCTTGCACACGTCTGATCTGATGGCACAAACTGATGGCAGTGTGTGTCTGGGAGAGCTCCAAACACTCCAGACCATGTCTGCAGGTCTCTTGGTGCTCAACCTTAACAACAGGCTCTTATGGCCAGGGAGAGGAGTCTCTGATGCTGGGTACCATCGGTCCAGGGGCATGGGCACTGTGCACACCCCCAGCCTCCCACATCACCTGCTCTAGGCCCACAGTTTGAAGTGGCTTTTGTTAGAGGCAGCTCAGCCGGCCCCCATCAGTGCAAGATAAGATCCCCCAGCGAGACGGAAATGAGGACATCATAATTACTGTGGTGAGCACACACGCTGGGGGCGGGGGACATGGGACATGATTGCATCTGTATGCAGGGGTTTGCCTAATGGTTTAAATTAAAGTCAACACCAGCTATATAATATTTGCCAGATATATGGAAGGCGAAAGATGCAAACAGCAGATATCTGGGCAGCTGAGCAAGGGCTTACAAGTCTCCCAAGGCTTGTGTGGTGCAGCAGAGTGGGGTAAAGGAGGAGGAGGAGTGGAAGAGGCGAACACACAAGGAGAGACCACATCCATCAGCAGCTCAGCATCCCACCACCCTTTGGTGACCACAGAGGGAACCAAGGGATGGGGTCATCCCCACCCTGGGATGGCTTCCTTGAGGGATGCTTGGTCTGCCTGGCACAGCAAAGCTGCTGCCTCTGAGACATCCAGCACTGTCCTTCCTCCCGTGAGCAAGCACTGAGCTGCAGCACCTCCCTGGGAGCTGCCAGGTCCCTCACTCTGTCACTGGGAGAGGAGAAGAAGAGAAGGATGTTATTGCACCTATAAATCAGTAGTGGGAGGCCTTAATGGAGATAATCCTCATGAAATCAGTCACTGCGGTGGCTAAGGAGGGATTTGTCAGGCAGTTAACTACCCTGAGCTTCACTGCAGGTGATTAACTCCTGGTAGTGACCAGTGGCGGGGGAATTAGCAATAACCCAGCATTTACTGAACACGCTCTGGGAGATGAGATTTTACCTCAATTACTCGCCTAAATCTTTATTTTTCCAATGTTCCATTCCTACCCCTCTCTTTTTTCCAAAGAAGATGAGTTCCATCACTGCTTGCCCTGTAACTTCCTGGTGTTCCTGGATCCAGGCAGAGGCTCTGGATTGGAAGAGAAACCCCTTTACCAGAAGCAGAGGGACAGAGGTGGGGATGCACAAACCACCTCTGAAGGTCTTCCCTGGTGCTCCCACCAACAAAACCAACATGGAGTGTGCCAGGCACTGGGGCAGGTCCCTGGGGGGCAGATGCCCAGCATCTCTCTGGGCTGATCCCAGTCCATGCAGTGAGAGGGATGCTATGGGGCCAGATCACAGAGGTTCTGGTGTGGGGCAGACGGGGAGGTCACGGGCAGCATGGGGAGCCTTCCTCCAGCACTCAAGGTGCTTCTATTGTAATTAGCTTTTGTAAGGCATCATTCAAGCTCTTTTAGATACCCTGAGTGTGAATAAAATCATTTCCTGTTTGACTTTGTAAATCAAAGCAGACGATACAATAATTATTAATAATATGTTGACTTATCTCATCAGCGTTTTAATTAGTCAGTAGAAAAGCAATTTGCAAAGGGGCCGATCAGGCTCCCTCTGATCCAGCAGGTCACGTGCCAAGCAAGGAGAGGGGAGGGAAGGGCACTGGGGCACTGGGGTGTTTTACTGGGGAGAGCTGGGGAACCGGAGGCACGGGAGGGGAAGGGGCAGCCTCTTTGACAGCACTGATAAGAGTTTAATTTCCAGCGCAAAGGGAATTGTTCTGGGGATGGAGCGAGCTGCAAAGCTCCTGGGAGCCCTTTGAAGTTATAATTGAGAGGAGCCGCAGCCTGCGGGACAGGGATGCTGCTGGTGACCCTTCCACTTCCTGCACGTGTCTCCGTGGTGGAGGTGAGGGGGGGATGCAATTAAACCCCTGAGCAGCAATTACAGCCAATTACCCCTCAGTTAATCGTCTGGCAAGAGGAAATGTCAAAACAGACCACACATGCCTCCCTGATGGCTTGACACTCCCTAGGGTCCACAGTGCTGCTGACCCCCACTGTGCCCATTGCTCCCTGCCCTTTGCTCCTCTGCTCTTGGTGGCCATAGCAAACCCAGAGAGGAAGAAAAACCTTCCTGAGAGGCAAGTTCATGATTCCTATAGGTGAGATGAAAGCATCAGGGCTTTGCAAGTGCCTTGCTTCCAGCTTCGTGCTGCTGATGGTTTGAACTGCTGACTTGCTGCACAGGCAACAAACAGCCCAGAAGAGGAAAGCTCTGAGGGTGCCACCTTGCCTCTGGCATCCCCAGTAGCCCCAGAAAGATGGGACAGAACTGTAGGGCAAGCTATAGGGCACTAAAGACTGAGCTAGAGCACACAGGGCCACTTTATAAACTCCTCAGAATGGGGACTGGGGCTCTGTGCTGTTTAGTGTTGTTAAACACCCATGCAGAGCTACCCACTGTCACCCATGTCATGGCCCCAGGCTCAGGCAGGGCAGTGGAATGGAGATGTGGGTGAAGCAAAAACGAGTGTGATTTTAGCTGAGGAGCAGGGTCAGCAATGCTGACCTCTGAACATGCATCAGGCCGCTCCAGGACACCAGGATTTGGCAGCAGGTTTGGGATGAGATGGCAGCAGCGGTGTGACAGGGCAGGGATCGACACGACCGAGGGCAACCTGTGTATGACCATGAAGAGGACAACGTCTCCCTCATCCAGCAATGGCTGAAGAAGGAAACCAGAGCCAATCAAACCCACATAGCGATGGGTTTTTAACAGCAACCTGTTAACAGCATCACTACAGGACCTGGAGCATTTACCACCACTGGCAATTTTGCAGCCAAAGGTTTTTGTTTGATAAAAGCTGGGCTTTTCTGAGATGCGGGTGAATTGACAGGTCTGAAGGCCTGTATTTATGCAGGAGATCACATCATATCAGTTCTGTGGTCCCCACTGACCTTGTACCTGCGAATCTGTTACATTTCCAGGATAGTCACTGCAAGAGCTCACTGCTAAAATTAGAGCTAATAATTTAATGTATTTACATACATCATAATGCCTGATATAAACCCAATCGCTGTTATTACTATGAACCCACCGCTCCGATCACTCCTGCTCGAACAGCGTGGGGACTGAAAGTCTCAAGCAACAGATCAATGGGAATGATTAGGGGCCTGGGAAGAGTTCTGTAGGAGGTGGAATTGAAAAGATTAGGACCGTTTAGTTCAGAGAGGGGATGAAAAAGAGTGGACATGAAAAACCAGCCCAGCAGTGAAAGCCAGGTTTGCACCCCAGTTTTGCCTGGTTTGTGCATTGCGGCAAGCCCCACTGTGCCTCGTGGTTGGTCCTCTGTGTGTTTATTATGGGGTTGTTTCTGCTCACTCAATGAATGAGCAAAATCCTTGCAGCCAGGTCGCTGCTGCCATCTGAATCTCACCATTGCCAGAAAACTGCTGTGGCAGGGAAATGTGGACATGGAAATGCAGGGAAGGGAGCATGCAGAAAGGACCCAGCCAGTAGAGATGGCAGGTTCAGGTGGGGGTCACTACCCCTACATCACTCTTGGCCACGCTGCAGGGCTGTGCATTTACATCCCCATTCCCTTTAAGAAACCATCCACATCCCTGCCCCTCTTCCCCATTTCCCACAGCAAACTCCTCTGATTACAGGTTGCTGAGAGTTTCCCAGGCATTTTGGGATGCTCCTCCTGATGCTCCCCTGGTGCAGCAAGGAATGAGATGCTTCTCACTGTGGATGCCCATGGGGTGACCCAGCTCTTGAGTTCCCCCTTTGCTCAGGACTTGGTGACAACCAGGGGACATGGACAGTTAAATGGCATTTCCAAACCAGTCACATCCCACTGGTCTTTTAGGCTGACATTTTCCCACTGGATGTGGTCTCTTTGCCCCATCAGCACTGACCTACGTACCAGGGGGACCTGGACAGTTAAATGGCATTTCCAAACCAGTCACATCCCACTGGTCCTTCAGGCTGACATTTTCCCACTGGATGTGGTCTCTTTGCCCCATCAGCACTGACCTGTGTACCAGGGGGACCTGTGGTGACCCATTCCCCATACGCCAACAGCCGCTTCATACTTACCCCATGCGAGGGATAAGTCATCCAGCCCCAGTCCCCCGGGATTGTTGACGTGTCCAGCAAGTTCACTGGAAAACACAGGAGCAAAATGCTGCATTAGAAACCTTTCTCCCCATCCCTGAGGGGCGAGGAACTGAGCCACCACAAGCAACCCCTTCTTGCGTCCCATTCACCTGACTGCTCCTGAGCCCATCAATCCATGGGGCTGCTGCCAGGGACCTGTTTGGCTGCAGCTGAAGCAGATGTGGAGCGAGGAGATGGCAATAAATGGTGCTCCTCAAAGCTGCTGGTTTTGGGTATAATTGAGGTGAGGCTGTACCAGACCTGGCCATAAGACTGAGAGCGATGTGACCTTTTTGAGGAGAGGGGTGTGCAAACAGCAGATTGAAGGGGATGCAGAGCAGGGCAGAGGGGATGGGGAGCTGGGAAAACAAACTCCAAGCATTGGGTTGTCCACCAGTCCCACCCTGCGCCAACACTGATGCAACCAGAGCATCATTCCTCACTTGGACACTTCCCCAGAGGCTCCGCCAGGCCCTTTACGTTCACATCCCTCCCAGCATCACTGGTTTGAAGTCTGCACTCCAGCAGCCACTGTAATTATGCACCTCAGTGCCCGGCTCCAGCACAAAGTGACCCCCCATGGTCCTGGCTGACACCCCAGTGGAGAGGCCAGGCAGTGGGGGACAGGCTCCATCAAAGCCAATCCTTCAAAAGCCCTGCCAGCACCAGGAGCCCAGCTTAACGAGGAGGCACAGGCAAATCTGCAGGGAAAGGGGAGCAGCTTCTGCAGGGGGAGAGGTGAGGAAGCCTTTGAATGCGCTCAGGAGCTTCCAGTGCAAACCCGAGCTGTGTCAGCAGCAGGGTGCCACAGCACTGCTGCATGCACAGGGTGAGCTGCTGCTGGGTGTCATCTGCTGCCCATGAGCTCCAAACCCAAATCCCACAGCATGGGGCAGAGCAGAGCCTTGTCACTGCCTGATGACCCCCAACTTGCTCAGCACCGGGGGAAGGAGCCCAAGCCCAGGGTATAGATCCAGAGGGATGGAGGCTTGGGAGAGGGTCCCAACAAGGTGCCCTGACCCTTGGGAGTGAGTGCAGCAGGCACCAACACCAGCGTGTCCCTGTCTCATCACCACTCATCAGAACCAGGCTTCCTCCAAGACCTCCAGTGTCCCCAGCCTTCCCCAGCAAAAGCCCAGTAAGTTCAAGCCCACTTTGGATGCTTCCTCCACGCTCACTGCCCTTCCTCACCCTCGAGCAGCATCACACTAGACCTTGATGCGGCTTGCCTGCATCCCTGCTGCAGCACCAGGTCTCGGCTGGTGTCCGGGCTCTGGAGGGATGGTGGCCTTGGAGCAAGGCAGTGGCTTGTCATGCTGGGGATGGAGCACATTGGGACAGTGGCTCCAGTCCTTGCAGAGGCTGGGCTCAGCGTGATGCTGGTCCCAGCATCCAGAGGAACGGGTGCCACTTTCATTTACTATTACCAGGCAGGGAAGGAGAGGTGGAGGGAGAGAGGAGCAGAGACGTGAGCTGGCTGTGAAACACCCGGGCGTCATGCTCCTGACAGAGCAGATTAGGAGCTTTTGAGGCATTTATTAATGTTAGCAGAACAATTTGAAGGAATTTCCAGGGTTTCTTGTGTGACTCCATTGGCCCAACAGCAGCCCGAGCCCCTCCACTCCCCGCATGGCGCTGCTCCCACTGCTAAAGAGGCCCCTTGCCCTCAGCACGGAGTAATTACCTCGGAGATCTCGAATCCATTTTTATTTGTTATTGTTAATCTGAAGATTTTCTGCCTATTTTCCCTGGGTAATTCACCCAGCAGGAGCCCGGGCTCGGGAGTTCCCTGCTCACAGAGCAGGAGCACGGTCCCAGTGACCCTCAGCAGGCAGGCTGCAGGGAGCAGACCGCTTTTACAGACCCCCTCTCCCTCCCCGCTGTGGTCCCTGCACCCTCTTTCCCACGCCAAGATGCTCGGCAATGGATGCAGCTGCACTCCAGGCAGCACAAGCAGATGGGATCCATGGTGGGATGTACACTAGGCTTGTCTGCACTGCCCTGTGTGGGACCTGGAGCCAGTTTGGAGCACCCCATCCCACCATGCGGACCATATGGTTGCTACTCAACCTCATATAGGTGATGGGGCCGGCTCCTTGCAGGTGCTTTGGTGCACAAGGTTGCACGTCCTGCAGGAAGCCTTGCGGAGCAGATTGCTCGTGCCTTGTTGCAGGAAGAGGGTGAAGTTGTTTCTTCTATTCCTCAGCAAGTGTTTCAGCCAAGTGCATGGCAGCTGGGAGCATTAACACCGCTGCAGTGGGCATTGCACACATACAAATGCATTGTGTGCCCAAGAGCTTTTGTGTTAACTCCTGGTGCAGCACATGCTTCTATGGACCTGAGCATCCAACTAGCAGCACTATTGCACACAGTGCTCAGGTATGGGGAGACCAATACTGTTCCAAAACCCAACCATCCACTCCAGGGAAAGGCTACCAAAGGGAACACACCGCATCGCATGCGACAAGGGCCCTGTTCAGCCCCTTGCAGGTGATGTCCCATCTATGGAGACGATGCTTAGAAAGAGCCAGAGGGCAAGGAGGCTGCCACAAAGGACCCCTTTCAAATGGAATGTTTCCCAGAAAACGTGGTTTGGGAGACCTATGTCCTAGTGCTGAGCGAGTCTGTTTGATGTTATGGACTGTCTGCATGGATCAGGCTCAAACGGCGAGCTCCATTTTGTTTCCCTGAGCACCATTTTGCATCTCCCCTATTCTGTGCCTTGGCCTTGACTTGCTGTATTGAGCCAAAACACCAGGAGGTGTCAGGGGAAATCCTCGCACTGGTTCAGGAGCTGTCAAGCCCGATTGCCCATTCAAATGGAAGCACCTAGAAGAGGGCAGGTCGCTTCCCCAGCACCAACTGGGGTCTTGAGACGGTGTCTCATGCAAGGCAGACCTACTTGCTCCTTTATAGTATTGCATCATGTAATGTTGCATTACATTGAGATGTTGCATTACACCTGTGGGACATGGCAGTCTCATAGATGCAGATTACACAGGAGTTGAAGACTAGGTGTATGTGTATGTATGTGATGTATATGTATAATTTATTTAGAGCTACATATTTTTATATATATCTCTATATCTATCTCTATATCTATATATCTATTTTTATATCTATATATTTCTATTTCTATATCTATATATCTATATCATCTAATTTATCTCTACTTCTATAGCTACATCTATATCTAAATCCATCTATATCATCTATATGTATATCTATATATCTGTATCATCTATCTGTATCTCTATATTAGATATCTATATATACATCTATACCTATATCTACATATCTATATCTATTTATACCTATATCTATCTGTATATCTATATCTATAATCTCCATATCCTTCCCCCTATCCTTACCCATATCTACCAAAGTCAGACACTGCTTGAGATAAGTGAGGAAGCCAAGGCAGAGACTAGCATGCAGAAGATGTGTGTTTTGTCTGGGTCCATGTATCTCTTGCCATGTACCTATGAAATGGAGCAGCCAGAAACCTCTCCCAACACGTGCTCCGGTGGCCACAGCTCCTGCAGGGATGGATGACATCCCTATAAACAGGCACCTTGGGGTCCCTCACCCGAGCATCCCAGGCTCAGGAACAGTCCTGTGGGATCAAGAGCTGCTCAGCCCAGTGGAGCTTGTGGACCCTCACCCTGACTGGGGGTGTATGGTGGGGTGGTGGGACAAGCTCAGGGTGACACAGGGCAGGGATGCGCTGAGCCCCAGCCTCCATAGAGCAGTGGGGGACCAAAGAGGGCTTTGAGCACCCTCACTAATTGTTAACCCACTGCGGTCCTCACTCTAATTACTCTGTTGTCTCCCTCCCAGGCAGGGGCTTTGTAGCTCAGGCATGGGGAGGAAGGGTCAGTGGGAGCAGCCCTGTTCCCTTGGGCTTCAGTTCCTCTCCATCACAACTTCAAAGGCCTCCCAAGATTCACAGCAAGGCTCCCCCCGTGCAACAACGCCTTTTGCATCGATAATTAAACTCTTATCAGCGCAGTTCGGCACTCCTGCTCCCTGCAACTCAAAGACTGTCAGGCTCAGCCCCTGCAGCCTCACGCAGGGTCTGCACACCCCACACTGGCCCCACAGCCCCTGCCCCACTCAGTGGGGGAATAACACGGCCTGGAGGATGTTATCTGCAGCAGGAATAGAGTCTGGTTATGAGAAAGGGGCAGGGAAAGGCTCCCTGAAAGGAGGGGAACAAGAACTATTGGCGTTCATTTCCCATAAGCTCAGACAGGACTTTGAAGGGGCAGGTGGGGCCGGGGGGGGGGGGTGTCAGCTATTTGTGTCCCACCGTTTAATCCAGGGGCATGCTGACTAGCTAGCCACGACCTTTCCAACTCAGGAGGCAAAGCCGAGCAACAAAGCTGTGTCTTACTGGCCTCGGAGCATCACGGGGGACGGGATGGGATGTTCGGCTTTTAGCTTCCCCCTTCCCGGAACAAGTATTTATCCTTAAAGAAAGAAAAACAGTGATTTATTCACCAGCACACAGGGCTTTGAGGTAAAAGCAGCAAGCCTGGAGGGTAGGTCAGAGCTTCCCATTCGGGAGCTGTGCGCAGGGGATGTGCCCCATGGATGCAGGTCGGCACCATGGCAGTGGGGTGCTGCATCCCAGCGCTCAGCCGGATCCAAGCAGGCTTTGTCGGGCTGCACATAGTGAGGACACAGCGGGGATGGTGCCTCGGCTGCCCACAGAGGAATTCAGTAAAGCATTGCGGGTAGATAGAAAAGATGTCACCAAATCCATCAGGAACGTGGGATTTCCACGTTTCTGGAATACTAGAATCAGACTGGAAAAAAAGAAATCTATTCAAAAGAGACCTTTTCAAACAATTGCCGTGACAATAACAGTGCTGCTTTTTGGACGTGCCCTAATTCCCATTCCAGGATTTCTTCTCAGACCTCCGGATTGTTGCTGTGAACTTTCTGTATTTCATTCTATATCGTTTTGTAATGCATCAGGAGCGGTAATGCCCATAAGGACTGCCCAGAGGGTCACCCCTTTTCAGTATACCAGGAGCAGAAGATACTTTGATGTAGGAAGAAAGCTTGTTTGTTCAATCAGTCCTAACAGGAAAATACAGTCCAGGTTTTAAACACGAAATCATCAACCCAATCCTGCCAGACGCTGCATGATCCCGTGTCAGATAATGTGCAGCACAAGAGCATAACCTGTGGTAGGAGCGAGGTGTCACCAAATACCTTAAAAAATGAAACAAACCAAAACACGCTGAATAAAGCATTTCCAAGGGTAAAAACCTTGAAATTACAGGGCAGCATTTGTTCTCCCTGGAAAAAAACATCAAAAAACAAACAACAAAACAATGTTCCCTCACGGAAATATAGGTGGGAAAATAGAGATGTAAAATGCTCCTGTTTCCTACTCTGTTTGAGACTCCTGTGCAGTGAGGCAGCCAAGGCGAATTGGGCATGCTGGCTTAGGCACCCCAAATTGAAGCACAGACAGTACCACTGCTGGGCAGGGTGTTAGGGTACTGGTGTGCATCCCGCATTGTGGCACACACAGGTTTCGGTGCAGAGAGTGCGTGGTGAGAGCTGGGCATAAATAACTGACTGGAGATGTTAAAACAATCCGTAGGCTGTCCAAGGGATCAGGAATGGGGTGTTCGGGACCAGACTTGAGGCTTGGAGCAAGGGGTGAGCGCGCGCTTCCACATCCCTCATCCAGGAGCTTGAGCTGATGTGGAAACGGATATTTTGGGCTCAAGGGGCAACTGGGCTCGTTGTAATTCAGGGCAGAAACCAGTGGAGGAGGTGGGAAGGCTCTGGGGATGGGGAGGTGAGAAAGGTCAGGGAGGCAAGGAATTCCATGGAAACATCCAATGTGAGCAGGGGAAGGAGGAGGACCACGCGAGGCTGGGGAGGGGGGCACCGAGGCAGCTGAAAGGTCCCTGGAGCCCCATAGGAGGGGCTTGCAGACCTGGTGTCCTCAGTTCTGATTTGGCCTTCAGGGAGTCATGTATGTCCCTTCCACCATAGTGTCCCCATCCTAAGGGACAGCAAGACGACAGGGACACATCCATCAGCAGAGAGGAGCCCTTTGCATCTCATTAGGCTAAAGCCCTGCGAGAGCTGATCCATCATCCCACACACCACCAAAGGATGACTTTTTGCATCCCTGACCAGTGTCCCCAAACCCAGAAGCTCAAAGAACAGATAATGGACCTGCACTCACACCAGGACTTCCCACTTTCCATCAAGCTGCAGTTCAGAGACAGGCTGAACATCTCATGCCACCAATATCGTGACAGTCCTTAAGGATCACATAGGAGAGCTTTCTAACACAAAATACACCTCTTCTGCTTGTGGTAAGCAAAACCTGTGTGTATGGATTCAGAGATATTGGAGCCCTCTTCAGAAGGGTCTGTGATGATGTCCTCACACCAGTCCTGACTCCCTCATCTCTTTGCTCACATTTGATATAGCAAAATAGACACAAATGCATTTTCAGCTTTAGACATTGATGTTTCTGACTTCTGCTGAGCTTTCTGGGAGTCAAACCTCACACCAGGCAAGCCTCTAACACCATCCCAGTTCTTTATCCCAGAGCATCCCAGTGCTTTCACTCCCCCCCATAAGCTGCCTGCTCAGTTATCTCCAGCCTGTTTGGGATTTGCAGGTTTCTTACCCAAAATCAGACTCCTCGGTGTCACCTGGCACTGGAGATCTGTGCCTATAGGAAAGCCCGTGAGCCCATTAACTAGACAAACCATAAAGACACCCTGCCCTTCCCACTGATCCCTGCATCCCAGCAGTCCCGGCAAAGATTTGGGGTTTATCCTCTCCATAGGATTCAGTAGTGAAATGTGGATGTTTGCAAATGCCCCCACTGATCTGGATTATCCGAAGGGGCTTTGCATGGCAGTTTCTCTGCCATCAGCCTGTCGGATGCTTCTTCCCTGATTTCATCTTTTGCTCTCATACCCGTCAGCCACCCTAAGCCACGCTCAGCTCTTTGTACCATGGGGACAGTTTTAAAGCAAGTTAATTTTGCTTTTTTAAAGGCTTTTGCTTTACTTTGCTCTCTTAAAAAATAGCTTTCCAAACCGGAACGTTTCCACGGACAAAAATACCAATACTGAAACGTTTGAAGGGAAGGGCTGAATGTCTCATGCCACCAGTAATGAGATAGAAAGAGAGCCTTTAAAAATCGTATGGGAGGTACCTAACACAAAAGGTATTTCAACCAAGGAAGGATCAGTGACTTGTGCATGTCCTTGATGCTGGGATCGAGATGGTCTATCCAGCTGCAGCCACTCACATGTTTAAGGCATTGAAAGCAGGAGAAACTGGAGGTAGAGCAGAAGGTACCACAGGCACAGCCGTGATACCAGGGATGGAGGGAAGAAAATACATGAGAAGGGAAACTGCAAAGCCCAATTTTGCCTGTGCCCATGAGGGGTGCAAGGCACCCGTGTGCACTTAACATGTTTTCACAGCATTAAAATAGGGGCTCTTTAATCTAGCAAGAAATGCCTAACAAGAGCAAATGGCTGGAAGGTGAAGCAGGCAAATTTATATTAGGGAAAAGAGGGGTCCAAGTTTTCAAGGCTGAGGCTGATGAGCCATTGGAATGGATCAGGGAAGGCAGGGATGGGTCTGCCTTTGCCCATGTCCTCAGATAAATATTGAATAGCTTTCTCGATGGTATCCCTGGGCCAAGCACAGTTCATTAGGCTTTACTGGTGTGGCTGGACCTGATCCATAAAGGACTTACATCCTTTATGTTGTTATTCTATCATTCATTCTATCTATCATTTATGACCACACACCTACACGGGCAGGACATGGGGATTTTTGTTTCCTTATGAAGGAAACAGGATTGCGTGATCCCTCCGCTCACTTTTGGCCGAAGGGGTTAACCATTTCTCTGTGACAGAGGACCAGTTTGGAGTGCTGCTCATGCAAACACACTGGGGTGAGGAGACCGAGCTATCAAAACCTATCAGGGCATGAACAGAGTTATCACAGGAACGGATTTACCCCTGGAGATAAAGGCAGCACCGGAGGCTGCCAGGGAAGCGAGCAGGGATGCACAAAACACAGGACCCGACCGAAACAATGAGCAGAGGTGTCGGGGTGTCTTGATGAAATCGGCACTCACAGAGCATCACCCACCAGGACCCATAAGTGCCGAAATGCATGGGGCGAGCAGCTCAACCTCCCTCCGTGACTGAGCCTCTTTTAGTGCTGGGATTCGTTATATTTTGTTGGGTTTGGGTTTTGTGCTTTTCTTTTGGGTAAAACATTATTTTTCCTAACTTTTTCTTAGCAGTTTAAAAAAAAAAATACGGAATTCCTTTGTTCCTGTAGTAATACATTGGGTTTTCAGTTATACTTAAATTTGGATCCATCAGATCTATTTCCACCGTCACCAAAATGGTGCCCATTTCTTTTCACTGCAAATAAATCCCTCACTGTTCCCGAAAACAAGAATTCAAGGCGAGCGAATAAAAAGCCCACAGAGTGAGTGCAATTTGTGCCCCGTTGTGTTATTTATCTGTGATTTTTTAGGTTAGGTTTTCCACAAGTTTTACTATAAGAAGCTGTTAATACAAGACAGATGGAAACGAAGATGAGAAAGAAAGAGCAGAAACATTCCCCCATGATCCTAAAATCCTACCTAAAATCCTGCAAAGGTTTGCTTTATAGCAGCATTTTGGGAGTAATAAAGATATTACAGACCCCAAAAGGATTTTAGTTGTTTCTCTGCAAACGTAGCCCAAATCAGCTCTCTGGTTTAAACTAATGCTTCCCAATGCCCCCATCACCGAAAGTCTGTGTACCTAAAACCTCTTGTTTCCTACTCTGACGGAGGAACACGGCATCCTCACAGCCTTTTTACAACTGAAAAAGCTATTTCCTCTCCCTTTCAGAGCTTTGCTTCTCTCGCAGCCCCGACTTCGGCATTGAAGGGGTACAAAAGTAGCGCTGAATGAATGCGGAGATGAGCTTTTACCTCTTTTTCTGTTTGAGCAGAGGGGCAATTAATGAGATTACAGTCGAGAGATTAGCAGGGGAGATCGCCACAAACCCTTCCTCTGGCTCCCATTTCAGCTGCTGGGTTTTCCCAAGGATCCTGGTGTTCTCCCACATGCCATCCCTGTTGTAGGGAGGAACAAAACGTCTCCATCACTGACCCCACGGCACAGGGAAAAGGCGAGCATCCCTGTGTCACCACCACTGCATCCTCCCCAGTGTAGTCCCTGTACATCACCCTATCCCCATCACCCGCTGTCTGCCTCGGCCATCCCGATATGCCCTGAAATGCTGCGGGAGATGTCCCCGGGTCCCCTTTCCTTGCTGCACCACGATCTCTTATCGAGGTACCACCAAGCTCATCCGCAGGCCATGCGGTCTGTGCTGCGATGGGGAGAAAGGTCTCCCACCTCACTGATAGTGGACAGAGCCGACCCAGAGCCATCGCTTGGGAGCGAGCAGACCCCAGCAGCAGCATTCCAAGTGCCATTTTCGGGCAGAAAATCAGATTTTGTCACCCCCCATCCAAGCTTGAAATGTGGCAATTTCTGCTCCTTTGATTTTCTTCCCATACAACAAAGATATTTCATATTTTATTATTTAACTTCAGCTGCTGGTGTCATATAAAATACCTGCTTTGATATTTTCTGCCAATGCAACACAGCGTGCAAGAGTGTAAATATTTCAGTCTATCACACTATCTTCATATTATTGAAAATAACTTTCCTGCTTCCCTGCTCTAAAGCAATTTAACAATTTCGGAATTCCTTTTTCTGCAGTGATCCTAATGGAAATCTCCCACATCCTGCAAATTTTCGCCCATCTATAAGGAATCTGAGTTTTGGCTTTCAAAGCGCTTTGCGATGGCTGCCGCGCCAAAATGTGGGGATCTACCACGGAATGGAGATTCCCTTTTCCTCCCATTACCAGGGCACATAATGTACGGAAGACTGAAACGAATGAAAAGTATATAATAATATATAGAAGATGTTATTTGTAATAATAATAATTATAATTATAATTTCTGCTCATTATATAATTATTTATAATAATTATAATAATTATAATAATATATTATTTAGATACAATTATATAATAAAAAATATACACTTGAAACTTCTTGGACCAAATCTTTCAGCAAAGAGGAAGGCACTGGGAGCTCTTGGAATTGGAATCAAATCAAACCGAAGCCGCTCCTTCAGGTTAATACATGTCTTTATACCCCAATTGCCTCCCAATACGCACACGCAGAGTGCAGCGCACACCAGCCTTAAACCTGCTTTGTGGCCGCGATTTTCTACCCTACAACCCTCAAATGAGCACCAAGTTGCTGGGTGGCATGGCCAGAGGTGCACTGTGGCTGTGCAGTGGGCAGAGGTCATGGTTGGCAGCACTGGACACCTTTGTGCACCATGGTTATCCCCCTGTGCTGAGCCACAGGCTGCAGAGATGGGATAGCAAAGCCCAGTACAACCGGAGCGCGGGAGGCACCAGGGCTGTGCTGCCCTTTGCAGCATCTCTCTATGTTTCTAGACCCATCCCTGTGCAGGGCGCTCAACAACCAACACAGCATGGACAGTGCCATGAGTGCAGCGCAGCACCCTGGGGTGCTGGATGCTGACAGGAGCCTGCAGCCATATCCCCACTCCACTGCCCAGATTGCAGGGCATGGCTGGCACTGATCAGCCCCAGTACCCTTGGAGACACAACCAACCTCGTGAGCGGCGGATGGGGCCACCACCATCTTCCTGCTGGATCCCACACTTCATCCTGATGCCACCCAGCACCTTCTACCCGGTCTAACCTAGGTCCTGCCTGCTTGGTCTTCCCCAGAGCCCAGGTTATCCCCAGCCCCACAAATCCCCCTGACCAAGGCTGTTATTTGGACTAGCTTTCCTTTCCATAAAGTCTTGTGGGAAACGCAGGTCTTTCCCAGCTGGGAAATACCCAGAGATGCAGGCAGCAGTCCAGGCCTGGATCTCCATACAGACACCATAAAACCCACCGCAGCAGCCAGCGATCTCCTCCACAGAGGAAAGCAAAGAGGCCTCAGCATCACTTGTCCATGGCCAGGGTTACCCAAGTTCAGGCAGAGCTGCTTGGCTTTGGGCTGCAGCACCAAGAACCACTGGCAGCTCAGACAGTGTCCTGCACTGCACCCTGCCCTGGGCATAGGGAGAGCACGGGCTGGGGTGTCAGGATGCTGGGGTCCCAATCCAGCACCCACACAGCCCATCCTCAGCAGTGAGACACAAGTAAATCCCCTTCAAGGACAGGAAAGCAGTGGGGAAAGGAACCGGAGGAGTGCCAGGAAGCGGACAGCGGGCAGAAAACAGGGCTAGGACCAGAATAGCTGTAAATGGATGATACAGGTGAGAAAGATAGGCTGATGGGAGGGGAGGTATGGGTGCGTGCAGCAGGCACAATGACCCGGCACAGTGGGTGCTGCAAAGCGTGTGAGGCATCACAGTGCCAGTCCGTGGGCCTCAGCATGCCGAAAGGATGGCAGGGATGCAGAGGCAGGAGAAAGGAGGGATGCCACCGCCGCCACCGCCACCACATAGGGACACCAGCACAGGGCTCGCTGCAGAGGGATGTGCCGAGCTGGCTGTGGCTCTCAGGTGTAGCAGAAGGGAGGAAGGAAGGATGCTACTGCCGGTGCCAAGGACACGCTTGGGAGCAGGAACGGCAGATCTCCGGGTGATGATGATCAGCAGACCCGGGAAGCAGCCGTGCTGCCATTGCCAGTGTAGGAGGAGGCAGGCGAGCGGGTGGGTGTCAGCAGCACTCCCGATGCCAAGGGGGGACACCGGAGCAGGGTGGCACTGCCGAGGAGGTGAGTGCAGCTGCAGCAGGGCAGCGCGGCCAGGCAGAGGGAGCAGGCCTAACACGGCTGACACCGAGCTATAAGGAGAGGGTCCCTGGCTGCATCCCTGCTTTCCACTTTGGAAGTTTCCAGCCCTTTCCCTCGTGACAAGTTTCCCACTGAATTGCCCTCCCAGCTCCCCACATCCTCCCGTGCCCACCCGTTTGCTCCATCCAGCAAGCACAGCCCCGTGCTGCTGCCAGCTCTGGTGATGGGGATTGCCATGGCTGAGGTGATGCCTGTGTCCCTGTCCCCTCTGCAGCCACCCTTGCACGCTGCAGCAGAGCCCTTGAAGGGAGGCCAGAGCTGGCAGCGCTGCTGCAGAAATCAAGTCCTCCTGCCCAGCTCCGAAGTTTAGCCTCTGGTGCAAAAGCTCCAGGATCAGCAAACTCAAGCAGGCAGGAACCTGGAGCTGTGCTCCCATGGGAATACAGGGAAATGAAGCTCATACGGACACATCCAAACAACCGCAGCGATCCCGCGGGTCCCCCCAACACTGCCCTGTCCCTCCAGGGCCACCCCGGTTCCTACCTTCGCTGGTGGTGGCAGAGAGGCAGGCAGCCAAAGCGATGACGATGGAGAGTGAGGATGTCAGGTCCCCCTGTGCCCATGCCATGGTCCGGCAGGGCCACCAGGCACGGGACAGGGCCACCTCGGTTGTCCCAGCACCTCTGCGAGCGAGCGGCCGGCGCTACGGCACTCACCGGCTAAAGCAAAGGCACTTTGCGCACATTGCTCGCATCCACACAGGCAGCGCTGGCGGGGAGGGAGCTGCCTGCCTGTCACGGCTCGCAAGCCAATGGGCTGGGTGGGCTCTGCAGCGAGCCCCCCTTCCCGCAGCACAGGCGCTCGCTGTACCCAGCCCCAGCATCCGGACGGCGGGCTCCTGCTGCCCGCTGCCATCCATCCACCCACCCGTCCATCCTCCCGCCCCGTGATGGCCCCCACGGCTTCTTGTGCTCCCCATCGCTCTTCACTGTTCTCGGGTGCAAGAGCCGAACTTGCAGCCTGAGCCACGGCCCGGTGGGGAGTTTGCACTCAGTCGGGGTCAGGAGTGAAGGGGACGGGGTTACCCCTCAGTCCCGGTGTGCACAGGGAGGAAAATCCCCTGCACATGCTCCCCTTGTATGTCTGGGGCCAGGAGGGATAGGCAGACACCCCCCACACCCCGTCATGTCACACCATCCTGGGATAGACCCTCACCCTTGAGCTGGGGCAGTGGGAGCAGGGGACAACACGACCAGGGCTGATAACACCCAAGCCATTTACAGCCACGTTGGCTGCCTGAAAGAGGGCCAAACCCTTCAAAACCAGAGCTTAGGAGGATGCAGAAGCTGTCCCAGTGTGGGCAAGGCCAGGCAAGGGGCAGGGTGCCCTGCAACAGGTACTTGGCTGCCTGGGGAGCACAGAGCATCTTCCCCATAACCCTTCCAAGGAAACCCCTGCATCCCCTTGCTCAGAGCTGCCACAGTTGTTGAGTCAGGTGAGTACCTTGTTCAGCATTAAACACTCAGCATCAAACACTCAGCATCTCTCAACAGACCCCCTACAGTGGCCATGGCTGTTTCCCCATTTAAATGCTGAACAACTGCTAATACCTGCCCCTGGTAATCACAGATGCTGACTCTTGCAGTGGGGTTATTCCCTCTGCCATGTGCTCATGGCCAAAGGATGATGTGTGATCGCAGCCCTCCCCTGCCCTCAGCAATCACCCCAGGAAAAGGCAGGGGAGGAAGGACAGGCATCCCTCTCTGTTGACTCTTCATCCCTTGAATGAGGCTCACCCCAGGCTTGCTCAGTGGGCTTGGGAAGAAGGAGAGTGTCTCACACCCTCCATCCTGCCCTGGATCCCAATGTGATCCCTGGAGATGCTGGAGTATCCCACAGCGCTGTCAGCAGCTTCCTACATGCTGGAATGTGGTGGGCTCCCTGCCTGTCTCGCAGCACATGGTGGCAACAATTCCCCATTCAGAACGGATGAGGGCTGTGCCTGCAGGGATGTGTCTGCACCACTCATCACCAGGACCTGGGAACAGCTCAGGATAGCAGATCCCTCCAGGTTGTTTGCTCTGCCTGCCTGGGAAGCCGTCTATCAGAGACAGCGCTGGAGAGATCCTGTCATCAGTGCTATCATGGGATGGGCTTGCAGAGAGGCTCAGGCAGCGATACAGCCATGGCTTGGGGGGGAATCCAGCAGTTCCCAAGGCATCTGGCAAAGGCTGAGTGGTGCTGTCAGGCCAAGGGTGATGCCATGATGGGATCTTCCACCTGCAGCTGGTGGGAGAGCTGATGTTCTGCCAGCTATTGCATTACTACTCCAACCCCATAATCTCCTTGTGCTCAAAGGGCTTGTCACAGCTCAGTGTTGGATCCCTCAATCCTTTGTCACCCAATGCCCAAGCATGCCAGAGGGGCACCATCCCCACTGCCACAACCTCAGTCCCAAGCTCTGGAAATGAACCTCTGGGGAAGCAGAAGCCAGCTTTGGCCTTGCAGTAGTAAGTGATGCTCACTCCGTGTGATGCTCTAATGCAAGGGGTTAACCTTGCAGATCTCCAACACAGTCCCAGGACCATGAGCCCTCCAAGCCTTGCAAAGGTGCCCAGGGCTACCAGATATTGCACCTCTCCACAGCTTTTGGCTTTGCAGCCCAGAGAAGCTGCAGTGGTTGGGCATTGTTGGAGTGTAAAGGGGCTTTGCAGGAGCAAGGACACAGTGACACTAGTGCTCCCCAAATCCCTCCCAGGGAATGGGAGGCCTCTCAGATACAGCTCTGGGATGAGAGGATGACATGTACTGGGGTCCCTGCATGCAGTGATGAGTGCAGCAGGGTGCTGAGCCTTGCTGGAGGACTGTGATAACTCAGTGAGAGCTGCTTGTTGTAGTGCAGAGCACGCACCCTGGGCAGCTGGTTTCACTGGACACTTGATTTTGTGGTCAGGATGTGCCTCGTGTGGATAATGGGTGCAGGTGCCTGGAGGCTGGGCACTGTCAGTGTGCAAGCTGGTACAGGATATGGGCACTTACCAAGAAGCCTGGGATGCTCCTGTCTGGAAATGTGGATCCTTTCCATACCAGGATCCAGCCGCAGACACAGTCACAGGGTATCACAGGAACCACAAACAGCGATGGGGAGGGTATTTATAGATGCTGCAGAGAAAGGAAAGCACAGCTCAGAGTGAGGATCAGCAAAGGGGGGAGCCAAGCCTCTTTATACCCCCTTTTAGCACAGCTGAGGTCAATGTACATTTACCAAGGAGACCTCCTCAGTAACTCAGCAGCTCAGACCTAAGTGGCTGTTGCCCTTTGCACCCAGCTTTGCACCCAGGATCACTCATCACAGCCTTGCAATAAGTACATCTGTGCCTGGGCTAGCAGGGAAGGAAGCCCTGCTCCCCTCCGGTGTCCGTGCTCCTCCTGGGCCAGGAAAGCAATGTCCAGGCACTTCTGCTCTCCTGTAGTATTTGCAGGGCCAGGCATCCCTGGGGCAGGGCTGGTGTCAGTCATTAAGGGAATGTCACCATCTCCAGGACCATCAGCAGACCCAGGACAACCCTCCAATCCCTGCAGAGAAGGGGGTGCCCAGGGCAGGGAGCAGAGCCATGCTGCAAGTCGCTATAACCCCCTGATGCCTGTCCATCCATCTGTCCCCTGCTGTACATCCCTTTCCCAGAAGGAGTTCAGAGAGATGATGGGGTACGGATGCTCTCTTCCAAGCCCAGTGCATCCCTGTCCCACTCACCAGGTGTCTGTGGGAGGATGAGGATGAAGATGGATGAGGATGAGGATGAAGATGAGGATGAGGATGGGGATGAGGATGGGGATGAGGATGAGGATGGGGATGAGGATGAGGATGAGCTGAGTGTGTTCCCAAGCACAGGCAATGCTGCAAAGAGGTCCAGAATCCTCCTGGCAAAGCAATACCCCCCCAAAGGTGGGGGACATGGATCCTAGTGGGGCTTCCCCCACACAGATGGCCATGCACAATGCCCCCTCCATCCCTTGCACAGACAACAGCCCTGAATCCAAGGACCTTTTAAAACTGTGATTAAACAAGTCAGGAACCTGTTGGCTTCCCCCCATGCCCTGGGTTCCCCATCAAAGGTCTGGGGGTAGCAGGGTAGGATGGGGGTCCTGGACCCATTCAGGGGTACATCCCCCTCTGCACTTTCACATGGCTGTGGCATCCATCAGCAAAACTTGCATTTGGTGCCCCAGCCTGACCTGTTGGCAGTGATTCTGGAGTGAACTTCAGTGTACCCCATGTAACAATGCAAGTGGACAGCCCCTTGAACTGGCATCTAACATATAACCATGCCAGCAAGTCATCTACATCAATATAACAGTTCACCTGGGGCAACACAGGTGCTACATCAGAATTCCTCATGCTGCATCAGTGCCAGTGGGGAGGGTGAGCCCTTGGCATCAGTTGTGATGAGGTAGGACTGTGTGAGGCTCTTGGCCAGCCAAGCAATCAGCCCCTGATTAATGCAGGTCAAGGGTGGGAGGCCTGGCATCCCTCTCCTCCTTGTCATTATCAGAAATGCTGTGTATTAATATCCTTTATATAAAAAAATAAGCTTATCATAATTTTTCCTTGTTGAAGGAGATGGTTTGGAATCGGAATCGAGACAAACACAAACCAGAAGCACCGGCTGCAGAAGGGGAGAGTTTAAGAAAGGCCTTTTGGTAATATCCATCGTTCCCTTATCAGTGAGGATATTAAACGTATTGAAATGCTAAGCAGCTCTTTAATGGCTGTCTCTGATTTTCATTAAACAAGCAGGGGATGAGCAGGAGGGAAGGGATGCAGCACTGTTCTCTCTCTAAGAAATTCTGATTGCTGGGTATTAACAGCATTAATGTTCTTTTATCCAAGAACACTGAGGTTGTGCTTGCCTTCTTGCCTACTTTCTGTCTTGCTGAAGTGGAACTAAGTCTCTGCTCCCTAAGGTGGGTGCACAGTTGCAATGAAGCTGTTAGGGACCAGAGTTGTATATAAAGCAAGAGTCTCCAGGGACCACTTCTTTGGTACCAGCATCTCCAAGCCCTACCATGTCCATGCTGCCATAAGGAGGTACAAGCTCATGCCTTGACAGGGCGGTCTGGACCTGATTAGAAGGGCGTATGGACAGTGAGAAGAAGTTTAGACTAAGTGAAATCACTGCAATAGCCCCAGGCCTAGGCTGGAAGCATCACCTGCAAGCCTGGCAATAGTGCAGCCCTTATCTGGAGGGATGGAGGGATGATGAATGATGGGCTGCCCCTGTGAAGTGGATATGGCAGTAAGTCCTGGTTATCCCCAGGCATCTCCAGGCATGGAGAATAATGCTTCCTGTGCCCTGTCTGAAGTGAGGTCTGGGGCATATCTCTGCCCTTCTCTGCATCCAATGCTTTAATGACCTCAGGGACCATCCCTTCACTTCCCACATGGGGACATTGCTATGGGGAGCATTGGAGGAAAGCTGCCATAGCAAGCAGTACCACAGCACGAGCTCACAGCAGGGCTGGGGCCACAGCAGAGGCTTTGGGATGCTCTGAAGAAGGTGTCAAGCCTGTCTGCAGTGCTGAAACCTTGTATGAGCTCCAGCCCACAATAGCGGGTCTGACATCCACAGAGGCTTTGACAGCCTCTGGCTTTCTCTTCAGACAGCCCAAGCAATGATGCTTTGCTGGCTGAAGAAGCAGAGATGCCACACAGTCAAGTTCAAGCACTTCAAAGACACATTAGGAAACAAACTCCATGCACTAAAATGGTGTGAGAGCCCCAAATACACTTCACCACTCCTTTGCCTTCCAGTTTCTAACCTTGGCATGCACGTGGCTCCGTTCTGCACAGTCACAGAGGCCAAAGGCTTTGCTGTCATAACCATACACCTCCAGGAGCTAGGCTGCCCATAGTCTGTGTGTCAGGAGCCGCCGAGGAAGGCAGCCAAGCCTCATCCAGCATGTATGCATCTGGAAAACAAAGGGACACAGGGACAGCCACAGTTATTTTCAGCTCTCTTAGGAAAGGCTGGTACAAACAAGCAGAAATCAGTTGGAGCTAATAAAAGAGGGGCTGCCGCTAGCCCAGGCAGCACTGTGTGTACCTATCCCCAATCTCCAGCACACAGCAGCTCTGAGCATCCCTCACGTTTCTTGAACCCAACTTGTGCTTCTTTCCTCCCGATTTACTCTACGTCTTCTTCTTTGGTCCCCTCTGTCCCTGCTCTTTCCTTTCTTATACATGGCTTGTTCTCTCCTGTCTCCAGGGCTTTATTCCACATGGACAGATGAACTGCTTTGTGTCTGCCAGATGGTGGTGGCACCTCAGTCCCCATTCCCTGCCACCCAGGGACACCTCCTCTGTTTGCACTGCCGGCCACCACTTTGCTCCAGCTTCTTCTTTACACTCCCTGCACCACCAGGCTCCTCCAGTAGCCATGAGCTGAGTGCTGTTCAAGGCACCCAAAACCCCTGTTAGTTGTGCTGTGGGATACAACTGCTCCATAGGACCAAAGGGGACACTTGCATGGTTGTTTCTTCTTGGGGTTCCTGGACCAAAAGTCAAGCCTGCCTCTGCACACTGGCAGTGAGATGGAAAGTAAAGCAGACCAACCCACATCAGCCACCTCCAGAGTCCTGCAGCCTGCCTTGAACTGCATTACAGCAAGTGCTAACACCCTCCAGCATCCCCAGCTTCTGCTATCCCAAACCAGTGCTGTTAACAGCATAGCCACAAGACAGGAAACACCTCCAGCCCCAACTCAGGCATCCTTTACCTTGCTAACAAAACGCACCAGTATCTTCCTGAAGTGTTGGCTTTATTTCAAGTGCATTGTTTCTGCTGGAAGTGGAAATCTCAAAGAGACTTAATTATAGAGGTGGGCAGACCTGGGTGTAATCCTTTTGAAAGCTTACAATGAAGCACTTTCCAACATTAATTCTGATGCTGCAAAAATAACCAAACCAAACCCCATTGAAAACGAGCTGAGTGATTGGGGAACAATGGTGAAACAAACTGGGACACCCACAGCCACTTCAGAGCTCATCCAGGGCTGCCCTTGAACAGAGAGGGGCACCCATCAGGCATGAGCTGCCAGTACATCGGCTCCCTGGGTACCTCGGGGTGATGCTTTCAGAAGCTGGGCTTTGCCTTTATCATTTATCACCTTAGGAAGTTTGGGAACAGGACATCAGCAAGCAAGGGTGAGGCTGGTAATGGCAAAGGAAGGTCCTAAGCCAAAGTCTTCTCCTCTAGTTTTGGTTCTAGATTGGCTCTAGATTTGGTTCTAGATCTGCGCACCCCCAGTTGAAGTTCAGGTTTAGTATTGGCTTTTTCTGCTTATGAAGTCCAGCTGTATCAGGGGCCATGCCACCAGATAGGACTATTTATTACCTAGCACAGGTCTCTGTGTATGCAGTTTGGAGAGTACTTCCCTGCCTAGGAGGGGTTCCTTTCTGTGGGGTGTTGGATTTAGGACTATTTAGGAAGAACTGGAGCTACCCACCCAACCCTGTCTATTATACAGGGTAATAAAGAACGTGTTTACCTTGGGTAACCTTGTAGAATTGCTCTTCAAGCAACCACCTCTTCACCTTATTTCACTGAGCTTGAACTCCCTGTGGGGTGTGAGAGGTCACTGGAAAGCCCTTCGTTAGCTCAAGGGTCAGCAGAAGATGCACAAACGAACTGAGGTTTTGTTAAAAAGCATGTATTTAATTAGTGCTGTCTCAGGAGTTAATTAACTGATTCACTTGGAGATTGTCAGGAGTATAATCTATGTCATGAGGGTAGGTGGTGAAGGGTCAGGGGGGACAGGTTGTGTATTTCACATGGAGAGAAGGACTCAGACATTGACAAAACCCAGCCCTTGATCGGGACCTGAAGCATCGCTGCAGGAAGGACCACAGCCAAGAGGCTAAGGAGAAGCCTCATCTCTCTTCCAGAGCATCACTTGCTCAGGGTCAGCAGAAGGTTGTTTGCTGCTCCCAAAGGTCTGTGCAAGCAAGCCCAAGCTGCACCCCAAGAGGAGCAAGGAGCTGTTCAAACACAGTCTCTGTGGTATAGAGAAGCTGAGGCTGGCAGCACTCAGCATCACTGGGTGGCTCTGGCTGCCTCTTTACACCCAAACCAGACACGGTGCTGCTGTGTCATCTCACAGCTGCAGGTTCAGATCTCAGTTTTGCCTCTGGACAGCCTTCAAGGGCTTGATCAAAATGTGCTGTGTTGCTGCCTACTCAACCAAAGGCAGTGGCATCGGCAGCAAGTCAGGAGCAAGAGGCTGCTTTGCCAGATTCTAGCATAATTATTCCCCATGCCATGTTTTCCAACAGCGTGAGATTTACTTGGCCTGCAGCATGGGTGAAGTTTGTTTTGCCTTTGGTTTGGGGAATTTGGGTTAAATTGAAGTAAATCAGCTTCAGAAGGGAGCTTCATCAAACCCCAGATATTATGGGCCTGAGACAAGTGCTCGGGAATGGTCAGGACATACACTCAGTGGTCAACTTCCTCTTGCTCTGACTGACAGCGAGCTGGCTCTAGTTTTAAAATATACAGGTTTTCCCATTCTGTCCTTGGAAACCATCTCTCCATAAGGCAAAGCAAGAAGAGCCCCAGGCAGAGCTGGTTCAATCACTCCAGCTTCCCCATGGGTTGTTCTGCTCTCCAGTGCCCCATCCTGAGGACAGTGCAGCAATGCTCATCATCCATAGCTAGCAGCCCCTGCATGGGTTCTGTTGTGCTGTCTGAGGTCCCATGGGACACCAAGCAAGACACCATCCAAGGATTTAGTCTGACTACAAGGCAAGACACTGGCTCCTGCTTGGGCACCTCAGCCCACCAAGGTCCATATCCTCTTTCCAAGCTATCTTTGGAAATACTCCTCAACAAAGCTGGTCATTCTCCTTTATAACAGTGTGCCTGGAATCTCGAGGTGCCCTAAGAGAGTATTTAGGCATTCAGCAGCCTCTGAAGGCATCTCTGCTGCTAGTTGCGCTTATCCTAACAATGACAGGTAATGAGGGTCTCTCATCCCAGCCTAGTCACTGAAAGCTTTACAGTAGACTCCATGTCCCTTGTTCCTCCCATGTGGCCATGCAGGAGGACTTTCCTTAACATCTTACACTCCACTTGCATCCTGGGACACTTGACTGGGTGATGATGTTAGCAGAAATAGGTTCTTATCTAGTTGGTGGCCACATGAAAGGAGTCTGTTCACCACTATCAGAAGCATCTCCTTCTGTAGAGATACTTTCTGGCTTGCTCTTCAATATATTGAAGCATTCAAAGCAACAAGTTGCCTCTGCCTGGAAATTTAAAGCCCATTTGCCTTCTGCTGCAGCTCTGTCCTTTACTCCTTTGAAGAAACCACCTGAGCTAATAGCATGGTCACTTTCTTCTTTATCCTTCCCGCACATCTGCTGGTGCCTGCATTTGCTGCCTCTCCCCAGTAAGGGCGCTTTGCTTTCACTGCTTATCACAGCGCACGCAGCATCCAGGTGCTGCGCTGGCTTCATCCCTGCCCTCAGATCCGCTCTCATCCCTGCCGCGGGTCGCTCCGGTGGTGTCAAGTGTTTTCAACCGTGTCTATGAAGGCTGCGCTCTGCTCACCCTTCAAAGCTGTCACTCTGGACAGGGTGACTTCTGCTGCCTGGCTAATTCTAATTGCAGCCCCTGGAGTCGGCTCTGCAACCAGAGCTCGCTCGCTGCCTCTGCCTCTCTCTGCTGCCGGTTCTACAGCCACAGATCAGTCGCTCGCCCTTCTGAGGCTTCTCTTTATTTCAGTCCTCTCTGATTTAACTGTGTCTTTTATAGGTCCCATTCTTTTCCATGGTGCTCCCGCATGCCTCTTATTTCTCTACCACAAGCCCATAATTAACTTCCTCAGCCTCAGTCAACTGAAAGCTACCAGAGAAATCAAATGCTTCAGAAGCAGCAAGTGTTAAAAATAAGGCTGCTGCCTTCACATCTTCCTTTTCACTGCAACCTATTGCTCACAGTGGATGTGAGGGAAGCTGCTTGAAGATCCCTCTCCACACCAAGGATGTCCAGCTCCAGAGGAGCTCCAGCTTCTTTCCATGAGCAGGTCTGCACCTCAAGAGCAGAAACACTCTTGTTGTACAGCAGCACTCAACCTTAGTATGGGGCAGAAGCATCACAGCTCCCTCTTCCTAAAAGGATTAGACCCCTCCTTTTGCCTCTCCAGATGTGCCCCAACCTTTGGCAAGAAGGTGTTTCTCCCAGGGTGTATGGGAGAACCAGCTTATCCCAAGCTCCACAAGACTCCAGTCTGTCTCAGCCTTGGAATGGGATGATGGGTTGTACCACAGGGATGGTTTTGTGGTGCCAAAATCCCACTAGAGACATTGCCTCGGTGGCTGAGACACTTCAAAGCAAAGGGTAATCAGCTGCAACCAGACAAGTAAAACTTGCATCTTCCTGCTTGTTTGGGAAGCTCAGTCCCTCACAGCAGAGCATCCGAAGGCTGAGGTTTTCCAGATCATTCTTCTCCTTCATCCAGAGGAAAACGCTGCTGCTCCAGAAGACATTAAACAAAGGGGTAAGGTAGGTGCACTGAAGAGGGGGGAACAGAACAGAGAGGACAGCACTGCCTTTGCACAGCAGATGGAGACCTGGCTCCTGTTGTCTCCTCTCTTGCAGGTTTACACCCCAAGTCTTGCCTTGTCCTAAAGCCCAGGCAGGCAGATGTCCTGGCCAGGCTGTCATCTCCCAGGTTCTTCCACATGCACACTAAATGAAATGACCTTGTCCTGCCCTTCGGGCAAGGCCTAATCCATGGGGCTGGAAAATCATCCTATATGCTTCCAAGGACTTTGCCTGCAGCAGAAGAGAGGAGCTGAGAACAGCCCACATTCAGGGGTGGTAGATGTCCTAAAGCCTGGGCTCCAGCCTGGTACAGGGGAATTGCACCAGGGTCTCCCACACAGGGGACAACCTGAATGGCCATGCTTGAGGACATAGGTCCTAAACCTAAACAAGAACAATTCTCCTGTCTAAATCATTTAGGGAATGCGGATAAGATGCACGCATCATCAAGGAAAAGGCTCAGTAATCAATGGGTGAAGTCAAGGACTGGGCCAGGAATGATCTGCATATGCCTGATGGATCCTCTAATCGCATCTCCTTCCCTTCAGCAGAGCTGATGCCAGCATCCCCCCCGCCCTCGGCCTTGCTGAGGGTTTGCTTGGGGTCATAGAACCATAGAATGGTTTGGGCTGGAAAGGACCTTAAGAACATCCAATTCCAACCCCCCTGCCACGGGTGCTGAGCTCAGATCACAGCACCCCCATGAACTCAGCAAGGAGGCCCAAGTGGGATGCAGAGGAGTGAGATGCCCCCTTCCCCTGGAACAAGCTGTCAGACCTCCACTGGAGAGGCTTGTCAAAGGCAGCGGGCTCCGGTGGCGGGTTGGGGCAGCAAAGCCCCCCAGGGATGGCTTGATGGACAGCATTCGTGTGGATGCGGGGGGCAGACCTCCGGGGTATGAGCCTGCTCTTGCCTGGGGAATGCCTGCCCAGGGCTGTCAGCAGCGCATCAAGCCGTACTATGGGCTGGGGGTGATGCCAACAGCTCTGTCCGGACATGCCTGCACTCACTGATGTACAAGTTCTGGTCCTACAGAGGGGATGAAGGTGCCTTGCACAGGGGATGCTCCCAGCCCCATCTGTGGTGCAATGGCAGCTGCATCCGCTTGCCCTTTCACTGTCCTCCACCTCCTCACACATGTGCTGAAGGTCCAGCTCAGCATCACATACCCATGGCTTTGCCCTGGGATGCTGCTCGCTGCCCACTCTGGGACAGCCCAGGAGGTGGGAGGTCCTCAGGGGATGCTCCCTCAAAGATGATAGTTTCCAGCTCAGGTTTGGAAGTTATCCCTTGTGTTCTTTGCTGCTTCAGCAGCAATGAAGATAATTACAAGCAATAATTTATTCATTACCAGTTAACCCATTTAGTCTGTCTAAGCCTACTGTCCCTTGAAAGACAGGGATGGGGAGCAGAATGAAGCCCCCATAATCCAAGGGGAAATGGTTAGTGACCCACTATACCACTTAGACACACACGTATCTATGGGCCTGAATAGGATCCAGCCATGGGTCCTGAGGGAGCTGGCAGAGGGCTTTCTAAGCCGCTCTCCATCATTTAGTCCTCACTAACTGGGGAGGTCCCAGTTGACTGGAGATTAGCAAATGTGATGCCCATTACAAGAAGGGCTGGAAGGAGGACCTGAGGAACTATGCTTAATCCACAACAGGCCTGTCAGCTTGACTTCAGTACCAAGGGAAGGTTATGGAGCACATCATGTTGAATGCCATCACGTAGCATGTACAGGATAACCCGGAGATCAAGGCCAATCAGCATGGGTTTATGAAAGGTAGGACCTGCGTGACTGACCTGATCTTCTGTGACAAGGTGACAGGTTTAGTGGATGAGGGAATGGCTGTGGATGTTGTCTACCTAGGCTTTAGTAAAGCCTTTGGCACCGTTTCCCACAGCATGCTCCTGGAGAAACTCATGGTTCGGATGGGTGTCCTGTTTGATGGGTAAAACTCTGGATGGCTGGGCCCAAAGACTGGTGATGAAAGGAGTGAGAATCCCGTTGGCAGTGGTGTTCCCCAGGGCTCAGGACTGGAGCCGGCTCTGTTTAATACACTGATGATCTGGAGGAGGGGATCGAGTACATCCTCAGTGACTTTGCAGATGACACCAAGCTGGGTGGGAATGGTGATCTGCTGGAGGGCAGGAGGCTTTGCAGAGGGATCTGGACAGGCTGGATCCATGGGCTGTGGCCAATGGGATGAGGTTCAACAAGGCAAAGTGCCAGATCCTGCACTTCTGGGCACCCTGTGCCAGCGCCTCAGCACCCTCACAGGGAAGAGCTTCTGCCTAAGAGCTCATCTCAGTCTCCCCT
>JANHGB010053970.1:2513-16521 GCA_026283785.1 Coracopsis vasa
CCTGGCCTTGAACACTGCCAGGGATGGGGCAGCCACATCTTCTCTGGGCACCCTGTGCCAGCGCCTCAGCACCCTCACAGGGAAGAACTTCTGCCTAAGAGCTCATCTGAATCTCCCCTCTGTAAGCTTAAAGCCATTCCCTCTTGTCCTGTTACTTTATGCTATTGTAAGAAGTCCCTCTCCACATTTCTTGTAGGCCCCCTTTACATGCTGGAAGGCTACTTCCAGGTGTCCCGATGCAATGGTGTTTTTTAATGCCATATTAGATTCCTTTGAGAGATTTACATATTTTCTTGTAAACTTGATCTTAAGGAATTCTCAGTCTCTTTTCTGTTTCACAGCTGCAAGACCAAAACTGATGATTCCAGACTCAGTCTCTGAATTGCCACTCTTCTAATATGCTTTCTAGGACTCCTGTAACAGACTTTTGTGAGGTTTTGATTTCTGGATGCTCAGAACTATAGTTCACTTGACAACAAATCTCTATTTTATTTAAGAAAACTAATAAAATTTCTCACATTATTCCTGCCTAAGTTTTCATGAGCAGAGTTCTCAACACCTTTTCTTGCTACTTGAAAACATACCACCTACTGGCTTCAAAGCTGGTTTAAAAATAACAGAGTATCACGAGTTCAGGCATGACTTAGAGTTCAGCAGAAGATAAAAAAGAGAAGAAATGCTTAGCTAGAATATGAGCACATTGAATAATTCAAATTTGTATCACACTTAATCCATCCCAAATTGCTTGCCTTCAGCATCCCCTGGTACAGTTTTAAGCAGCTTACTCCTACATAGCTATTTGAAATATAGTCAAGAAACTTCATTTGAAAAATGAACTTTACATTAAACTTACATTTGATGTGTGAATATGAGACCTGGGTGTTTGGCGTGGAGGGATGGGAAGGAGAAGAATGTGTGCTGTAGCTTCCTGCAAGTAGCCATGGCAATGTTGTGGTTTTACAGTCACACTTAATGATACCTCCAGTGCCCTTCTGCCCTCAGCCATGTGCAAGATACACACAAATATGTGTTACAACCCCAGTAAAGAAAATTCCTGCTTTATACTGCCCAACGAGTGGATGTTATGAGCATTAAAAAGAAAAGCTATTTTTCCAAACCCTTTCAGTTTAGTACTTCTGAAAAATAGATTTCTTGTTCCAGCAAATAGCTAGCAGATTGATATGGTGATACAATTCCTTCCCTCTCTTCAGTTAGCTTAATTCTGTATGAAGTATGACATATATTTCTTATGATGTGTTCTGTTATAGATGAAAGAACATAGTAGTGAAGGTAAAGAGTTTTAATATTCTAATGGGAATTAATAATTTGACAGTTTAGCCCCATAATACACTAAAAGTGGGGTTGTAAAACATCTTACACTTCATCTAAATGCAGCTGTTTGGATAGATGTCTCATCTTTATGCAAGAATTACGTTAAAAGTACTTAGATTGGGTCTGTTCTGTATTTCTTAGGCTGGTGTGCAGCCAGACTATCCCTTTGCAGTATTCTTGTTGAAGAAATTGGTGATCTGAAGGGGGGGGTGGGATTGAGGAGTAATCTGTTCATCCAGCCACTGAAAGGTACTGCTGAGATACTATTCTAAGTGTATATTTGTGTGCTTATAAATATGTCTTGACAAAGGTAAAATGGTGAACTGGAAAAGTATGTTTAGCAGTGTGAAAATGGAGCAAAGCTTCAGCTTCTGTCTTCCTCTAAATTAGGATTTGGTTGTTCTGTTAGTTGACTATAACATTTGTTAAAGGTCAGTTGGTTTTATTCTATAAACATGGCTTTATTGCTTCAGTTAATTTTATTCTTTTTCTTTTTAAACAGGATATTTCTGCTCAAGAAAGCAATATATTAGGGGCGTTCTGTGATATGAATGTAAGTTGTCCATTTCTAAGTAGGTTCACATTTCCTAGACACTTGCTGTAGCCACGTTCGCTCCTCCTCATAGATTTGTGTTGTACAAATGTAGCTTTTGGACTTTCTGTATGCCTGATCTGGTATTAATTGTTTGAATTCTTCCTTCTTTTTTTCCTATTTCTAGGATGTAGAAGTACCATTGCACTTGCTTCGTTATGTTTGTCTGTTTTGTGGCAAAAATGGCCTTTCCCTCATGAAGGATTGTTTTGAATATGGAACCCCCGAGACACTGCCGTTTCTTATAGCACATGCATTTATTACGGTGGTATCTAATGTAAGTATTGTCTTTAGATTGGTTAACCTTAAACAAAAATAGTAAAAGGACTGAAGTCTGCCAGAATTCTGTAGGACCAGGGAGGGAGAAAACCACTGGATTTTCCTTGTTAGGAGAGTGAAGTTTGCTGGACCACCAAGCACTTTGTCATCTAAACCCTGTATATCTCCTATACTTAGATATGAAGATTGTAACAGCCCCAGAAAATACTTACAAGAATGTTGTCAGAGATCATTTCTCTCCCTGAAATTGTGTCACTGAAATGTTTTAAGCTTTCTCAGGTTATTTTAACTTCTTACCTGTTTTCTACGTGGCACAAAGGAAAAGCGTATGGGTTTCTTCTCAGTTTTCTGTGATTTTATTATCGTTACGCATGTTTGCAGCATGGAGGTAACTATATTTTCACTTGGCTTTAGAATACGTATCCTTCATCACTTCTCCACTTTGAAATACTGGTGATTTTGGACTAGCAGAACTGTGAATTGATTTTAGTGGAGATTTGAAGGAGATTGGTGATAGAAATAAAAACCAGTCTCTGAAGGACGTATGAAGACTTAGTGTAATGTGAGAATGTGAAGTCATGACCTGTCTTGTAGGTGTTTCATATGGCCAAAAAGGAGAGCAACAGTTTGCTGCACCTTGTAGGAGAAGTGAGTTTAGCAAAATTTTGACATTGATTGCAATTTTGAATACTTAAAATCAGATTCCTTCCACACATCTTCCCTCCTTCCTTGTTCTAAATAGGCATTGTTATATGTTGCGTGGAGGGAACCAGTGACTGAGCTAAAGCTAGTGCTGGTGTTGTGTATCACTCACTCCTGATCCTTGTAGCGTAATGGTACTTATCTTGTAGGTCAGAGAACAAATGAGTAAGGCCATGGCATGCTCCCTTCCTGTAAGCTTGCACAGGAGCACTGTTGCAGGACCTCTGTATGTTAAATAGCAGAGCTGTGTACCTTCTGGCTCTTTCTGTATGATGTGATGAGCTTTCAAGTGATGATCTGATGAGCTCTTCATCTCTAGCTGTTGTCAGTGCAACATAGAGTCTTCATCAAACCATCTGCTGAAAATGTATAGTCTTGTAGGTTATTCTGGTTTAGGTTTTAGTCATGGAATCAAATGTTTTTGCATGCTGGATTTTTGGTTTACTTTTTCATGAGGATGGGCAGAACTGTTCTGAACAATGAGTGGCAGCTCCCTGTCACACCAGCATTTGTTTTCAACAAGCTTTCTGACTGCCGATCCCATTTCTTAGCTATCCCATAGATATCCCAAATCCTAGATATCCCATACCAGTGCATGGTTATAAAGTGCATCTGCTTTTCTTCTTTGTCACTTTTTCAAGTCTTTATTTTTCTCCACATAGATTACTTTCTTTATTCACAGTGATGTGCTCTAACCCAGAATACTTCTCAGCAAAGTTTCTCCTTCCATATAATTACTTAGCAACTTTGCATTTATCTTTTGTTCTAGTAGGTAATACATTTAGCTGTCTCTTGCAGCTATTTGAGATGAATGCAGTGCTTAATCCTGCCAGATAAAATTAAATTCAACCCAAGCCATAGCCAGTAGAAATCCTGTTTCTTCAGCCTCTTCCAACATTAGATCTTTTACCATTCAACTAGAATCTTTCTTTTGAGCTCTGCCTGGCTTTGCTGGCAAATCCATGTGAGTTAGAGGAAAACTGGTTTAAAAAAATCCCTATCTTTAGATTTTTCCTCTCAGTTCACTACAGAATAAGGAAATGTTTTATGTGTAATGTGCTTTATTCATCCACTTCCTGCATTTTGGTGTCACTCAGTGAACTTGTTAGCAGTGCTTCTGGCATTCAAATGCAACATGTTCATTAATTCCAAATGAGGCAGCTAATTTTTTTTGACTAAATACATTTTACCTTGCTGATATTAAAAAAGAAAGAGTTTTCTCTCCCTCTACAATGGTGCATAAGCTTCTGATTTCGATGTAATATTTCTCTTTCCCTGTTTCTTTTTATATCATTCATACAACTTAGGTGAATATAAATAATGAATAAATGTTTCTGATTGCCTGTGAAATGGTATACCAGACTCCACTAAAAACCCTGTATTTTTTGCAGAGAAATAGATTGGTGATCACAGTAAGAACTCTGCAAACCTGACTTGGGTTTATCCCAATGCATTTGAGTTGATGAGATTTCTAGATAGTGTGAGATTTATGGATGACCCTGTCAGGAACAGCTCAGTGAACAGCTCCACAGTGTCAACTCTTAACTGGTTCACAGTGCATTAAGCCAAAACCATAGTGTATAGTAACTCTGAAGTACATTTTCACAGTTATACTAACTCTTGGGACTGGCAGTTAAGTAGCCATTATGTAATGAATCCTAGAAATGTCCGTGCTGGAATGTAAAGTCTGTGAAATGAATGATTTGTTTAACCACTACCTTAAATGTTCCAAAAATATTTCCAGAAAGGTTGTAGTTTGCCTGAACCAATCCATTTCTCATGAAAAAGTTAAGCTTAGTGGTAAGCTCCAGGAAGCAGAATAGGTGAAGAAGCTGGAAATAGTCAGTTGAAGTCAAAGAAATCATTTGCTATTAACCAGTAACATTCAACTTCAGTAGTGTGGAAAGCATCTGCTCTGTTTCCCTCACAAAGGAAGGTGAATATCTCATTAAGTTCGCTCTACAGGTGCGTGTAAGAGAAGACCATTGCCACAAATTAGTAAAGTCTCTGGGGAGCTCAGCTACTTGTATGTGATTACTGGTGTCTCCTTTGTATAGAGGACATTACAATTATTGAAAAGGTGTTTCCTTGAACTTTTTTATCCAGCAAATCTCATTTGAGTAAATGTCTTGGTCAGACAAACTTAACGTTTGTAGTAATAAAGCCAACAAATGTAATACAATGCAATTTACTTCACGCAGGGAGTGTGTGAAGTTGGCACACACTTGTTTTTCTCCAGCTCAAGGCTCTGCAAGATGCTTTCTTAGCAGCCTGTATGGTGGTAGGACTGACTGTTCCTTCTTAGGATATTTCTTTGCTGTATTTTGTAGTTATATACTTAGATCCTCCTTTCTTCCCCCATTTCTTATTCTGCAATATTTACTCAGCCTTAACTACCTCTTGTTCTGTTGGTCTTCTTAAAAGCAGATGCAGAGAAATCAGTGACCTACAGCTTGTTCTGTGGAGGGTTTAAATCTCACTGGAAAACCTGTCATTACTTCATTCCGTACCATTTCAGTCCTGTGGACGCTGTGGAGGAATAACCGCCCTCTCAGCGGAGATGAATGAATTCAAATAATGCTGATGGTTTCCAGAACGTTGGTTTCATTTTACTGTATGAGGCTTCAAAACTTAAGTCAGAAGTAAAGCCTGTTGAGATATGCTCTCCCTTGTAGAAATTAAATACCTATGATAAAGAGCAAATCATACAAAACCCCAAAAGCTCTTAAGCTTCAGACCAGAACAGATGCAGGAAATACTTTGTCTTAAGAGCAGGGAGAAGCAAAAAGAAAGTATGTGAAAGGTGTGGATTTTTAATGTAATACTAATTATGTTATTTTAATGTATTTTTATATGCTATTTTATGTCATTTTATTTAAATAATTTAGTGTATTTACATTTAGGTTCATGGTGAAAATTACATTTTCATGTATAACGTGTGAAATTATCCATTAATTCAATTCAGAGGATGAAGGTTGTATTATTAAATACAAGGATACAGGTGAACAAAACGGCTTTAGAAGTTTGAATTAATACAAAGTGAAAAATCACTATGAACCATGAAAGCTGTACAAAAAAGATCATAAAACCATTTCCTCCTTTTATTTCACAGAGAAATGTATTTGCTTTTGTGCTTCATACTGCATAGGAAAAAGAGCACATCGTGTTAAAAATCAAATAGTGTAAATACAATGGTATCTTTGTCATCCTTGCACTTCATTGTCAAAATGTTACTTAATTCCTGTTTCTAGAAGCATCTTCTAGTTGCACCTTCTCTCTTTGGGGCGTTAGCACTTTTTTCTCCTCGACACTGCCAATTGGATCAGAAGCTTATTCCAAATGTGTTCTGTTTTGCAATGTGAAGATTTGGCTGGTTTCTTTTCAGAGTATTGAAATTGAGTGAGAATTTAGTCCTTGGCCAGGATTTATTGCATCAGTTGCAAAGATTAAGCCATCCTTTTAGGAATAAACACAGAGAGGCAAATTACCGTGACCGCTTTGAGTGACTGAGGGCGTTAGGTAGTCACCCGACTTGTGTGCACATGATTAAACTTACGTGGGTAGTAGTAACAGCTGCTAATGTTTCATCCACACTAGATCCCTTACCTGGCAAGTAGTTGTCTTTATGTAGCAGGTTTAACAGGCTCAGCATTCCTTTTTGAAATGCAGATGGAACTTTTAACTGCCTAAGTAGTTTGGTTGGTTGTCTTTTCCTCACAGCGGTGCTAAATAGCTGGTTCAGGGCTTTTTTTCTCTGCGTACATTTTCTTCTTGCATACAGTTTTGCAAAGGTGGTAAAAGGCAGACGGGTAAATATGAGAATGCAAATGTGGTAGTGAAAATACTGTGCTTAACTACTGGTTATAAAACATTATTTTATAGGTTACAGAAGGACTAAGAAGCAAAACATCCACACAAGTCAAATAATTTTACTTGGTTTAGGAGAGATGTGCAAGGAACAGAAAGAGTGGAATCATTTTCTTGTAGGCTTTAAAAGCAAAAGGAAAAAGAAACCCTATGAGACTGAGTAGCAGCTTTTTCTACTGAAGAAACCACAGAAAATATGAAAATGAGACATCTGGGCAGTATGATTCTATTTATACAAAGTTTATGTTTTCCAACTGACTAGAAGGAAAGATGCAGCTCCTGTTGATAAGTCACAGAAGCATTTCTCAGATAGCAGTTTTGAAAGTTAAGAAGTGGAAAGAATTGAAATTGAATGAGAAACAACAACAAAGCCTTTTTTAAAGTGGGGTTGCACGTGCAAATGTACCATTCTCATTAAATATCATTAATGAATTTTTTATCTATTTATGTTTTTGCATTGTAGATCAGAATATGGCTACACATCCCTGCTGTCATGCAGCACATTATACCCTTTAGGACTTATGTTATCAGGTAAATTTTTACTTTTAAGAATTTTTCTTGTGGCACTGTTTGACAGCACCTATGAATAATTTCAGCTGATACACTTCTAATTGTTCAAGTTGTTGCTCTGACTGTACCATTTCAACAAGGAGAGTGAAGGTAATGTTTAGAGGTAGTTTGGGCAGCTCCTTACATCTATCTGATTTCAGTATCCATCAGATCAATCTTGTTAATAGCATTTTCAGCATGACATCCAGCCCCATCCTGACATGTTGTGTCAGGTTCAATTGTAATACAGTTTCACTTACTGCAGTATCTTCATAAAACTTTACATTACGTTCACAATGGGGCAATGTAAGTAGAAGGGCAATTTGTAGTCACTGAAATTTCATATACTGAGTTTTAACACTTCTTCACATTTTGATGTTCTGTATTTCCAGCTGGCAGGAACTGAAGTGTGATCAAAAGTCTACTCGCACTTTATGTATCTAAATATATCCAGTCCCAAAGATCTTTATATCAAGCTGCCTATCATGAAAAATACTTTAAAATTGAAGTATTCGTAAAGATATTTCATTGTATGAGCTATGTATTTTTATTGAGTTTCTCAGGACAATAGAAGAAATCCAATGAGCTGCTGATGAAATGATCTTGTGTATGTGTATCTGCCTGGAGGTGGAGGGATGTGGTCACACCTAATTCACCTTCTGGTGACCCAGCGTTAAACATCTGGTGCAGACAACCTAAAAGGCCACTGCTCTTGCATGGGCCCACAGCTCCTCCAAGGCTCTGGATTTCCTATAACTGTAATGTTAGAAATGTGCTTATATTGGTTGTAGCTGACTTCCCTAATAGCAGTAAATGTGCCTTTTTTGTCTTAACTATACCCTTATAAAATCAGACTCTTAACAAAAGTAATTACATTGGCAACAAAGAAGTGCACAGAACAATGAGGCTCAAGAACTATGTTTTGTATTATAAAATGCTATGGTTTTAATTGTAAAGAATTTTGATTGTAAAAATTTAAGTACTGGTTTGGCTGTCAGTCTGTCTTGCTATAATATGTCCTCTACTAAATGATACCAGCAGAGAGAAGAGTATTCTGATCTTTCATTAAAACATATCACTCTTGAGTTACAGGCCAGCCAAGTGCACTCCTTTAATGCTGATGTGCTATCTTTGAAATCTTATGTAGGTAATTATTAATCATGGAGCAGCCTAGGAAAGACAGGCAGAGGATCTTCAAGTTCTTGTCTCTGTACATATTCTGTTAATGGTTGTTCCTGTACCTGGGAATTTGGGTCATGAGCCTTACCTGTCTTCTTGCAGTATATGGAAATTAAAGAGCACTGAAGGATCAACAATTAGAGATAGGCTGATAAGAAGGAACTTGAGTGAGACAAAATAACACAACCTGCAGTCTTTGCTGTTAATCCTCACTTGCTTGTCAAACTCTAATTCTTGTCAAACTCTGAATTCTTCAAGCATTTTCTATTGTATATCTGTAGATGTGATCACAGTTACTGGAATGAATAGATATTTTTTCCTGTGTTCTGCTCATCTCTTCCTCTTTACCCATAGAATATTTGCATCTGATTTGAAATGCAATTTGTCAGCAGCTTGATGCCTGTTCTTAGCATTTACAATACATTCATGTCAATCTGAACAGTAATATTGCTACAGGATACATCGATGGAAAACACTAGCAGTTCAGAGAAGGAAGGGAATGTTCTCCCCATTTCCATTTTTCACAACTGGATCCTGATGGGAGATCTGGGTTTTCTCAGCATCACAAAATCCAAAGCTTTTTTGTGAAGATGCACTTACAGAATGAGATGTGAAGTTTGGAGGCCATATAACAAAAATCATCTCTACTGCTATACCTATATATGGGACAGAAGTTAACACAGATGCCTTTGGTGAAAGATGACTTCCTTGATGTATGCAGCTCACCCCATGTAGTTGTCAAGCTTACAGATCTTGTCTTAGCAGCTTGGGTCTCTAGGTCTCCATCTGCTTTTTACTTTAGTAAAAAGAGAAAGGCAAACATGATCCTGGGCACACAGTACAGCACCTTTGAGACAAATCCTGCTATTGCTTCTGCTGCTTGGGGAGGGTTTTAGTCTAGAATGAGCTCTCAGTGCTCTAACTGACTCTTAGTCCAAATTGCTGCTCGTGTAGATGCCTTGCAAGAGCTGATCAGCGTAAGCAGAAAGAGAGATCACCTGACTAACATCTTAGCAGCATCTTTTGTCAGATGAGGTCATCCTTTATGTTCCTGTTCTGTGGTTATTTTTACTAGGAGTGAATGAAATGAAGAGCAGAGTGTGTATTTGGGTAGAGGAGACCACTGCTGGAATTTGCAAAGATTATGGACTCAATCCTGCCATTATTGCAGCTGCTAAGAAAAGTAACAATAAGAAAAGACCAGTACATGATATTTTCTGCCTGAGGAATGGAGCATTAGCATTCAGATCTTGCCTCTGAATGGCCTATGTTTTTTAAGCAGTTTAGGAAAGAAATAAAGGACCTGAATTAAAAATTGCACCTTTTAATAAGGAAACAAAGTGGGTTTGAACTTCCTCAAGCTTTTATTGATCCTCATACCTTAGAATTCTGCATTTCAGATTGCAACATTCTCATAGAAAAAAGAAGAGACTGATTGACAAGGTGACTCAAGAAAAATAAGTCCTGACTTCCTGCGGTTATAAATGAGGGCAAGTTGTTGATGGTGCCTCTTTGTAAGAGACATTGGTTCCATCTGACTTCTACCTCAAGATCTGAAATGAGCGATGCTCTGCATGGTTCCACATACTTAATGCCTCAAGAGAGCAGTAGCTATAAACAGCAGTGTTTTGAGGGCAGTGTTTCTTCAGTGGCAGGATTGTTGATTGAAATTGTCATGGGTAGTTCTGTCCTTTAGAAAGAAGACGACTAGCATTGCCCAGTTTTATGAGAAGAGATAAAATTGTATGTCTGATATTGTAAGTGCCTCTATAAACCATCAATAGTCCTGGATAGGATGAAGGAAAAGACCTAACATTCTTCTTTCTTTGACAGCACAGTTGGTATCACCTACTTAATGTTCCTCTGGTAAAATCCGAGAGCTGTGTAGCATTAGCACTGACCAGTATCATAGTCCTCACCCTTTCTTCTCCCATCCCTTTTTCCTTTCTCCTGCTTCAAGATGGATCTTGAGAGATTTTTCAGGAAGGATTCATGTCTCTGCCACAGTTAGCTCTGCTCAAGCACATGGAGAGGAAATTGCAGTGGCAGTCACTCCTGTGTTAGCCACATTGTCTCAGCACACGGCACGACCATAGCACTGGTATATGCAAAGGAAGTGGAAGCTCCAAACTGTTGATCCATGATGCTTCCTGTGGAATACAGAGAGAGAGAACGCAGCTGGAAGAATTCAAATTACTCTTCTGCTTAAAAATACTTTTCTTAAGAATTTGGGATTTATGGGAGTGCCCAAGACCACTCCTTGCTACTAAATATTGTGAAAAACACTTGTAATAACCCTTGCAGTTTTCAATTGCAAAAAATACTGAATTCCTCCAAAACCCGAACATTTATACTGTAGATGCAGTCAGGAGACAACGGCCAAGAGCTTAAGTGAATTCTTCCTATCACTGAGGAGCTCTGACTCATTCTGCTAGATATCCCTTTTGCAGCTGTGCTCCAGAGGAGTCATATTAAGGGAAAAATGATTATTTCACACTTGAGTAGCTGAAGTCCTGGAGCATAAGATGTGATTGTGAGCCGTACATTAATGTGGAACTGCATGTTTAAAAGTGAACTCTCTCTGTCCCCAAATACAGCAACTTAAATAGCTTCAGTAGACCAAGCCTGAGTTTTAAAGAAGATAATATATATGTGTTGGTTAAATGTGGATAATATATATTCACTGATTATTCTAAGTATTCCAGGCTGTCAGGACAGGTCCTGTACAGATACAGGCTATCATTTAAGTATATTATAAAAAGAGGTACGTTTCCTTCCAAGAGTCTCATTTAGGCAAAAATTGTTCATTCATTCTTTTAAGACTTTAATGCTCGTCAGAATCAAAAAGATAAAAATTTAGGGATTAAAAAAATAATGCAAGACAGAATGGAAGCTATTATTAAGCCATTATATGAGTCAGTCACATTCACATTTATGTACTATATACAGTTCTGATAGTTCCATGTCACAGAGGTAGTAACAGAACTACGTAGGTTGATAGTACGTTAATGCAATTCATTGATAGGAGGAGGGACATAGTCTAGGACTCTTCTTTTTGACAGAGAGATGGCTGTTACAGGAGTGAAGACAATAAATAGGGAATGATAATTTGCAGGTTTTCAAAACCAAGACATGGAGAACATGCAAGACAACTGCCAGGTTGCAGACTTAAGAAACATGAAGGGAGATTGTTTTTCATGCAAGCATAATGGTGAAACTAAGAGGCTTAGGTTAATGAGAGAGCATAAAGTATAGAGATAAATGAATTTACAGTACTAGAGAGGTTCATCTATTATTTTATATATGAGATAAGTCTTTCATCTGCTTTTAGACTGGCTATTTTGGGCTAAATAGACCTTTTGCCTTGCTCCAGTATCACTGTTTTTCTACAGCAACGTGGCAGATGTAGTTAGTCACTGTAAAGAAAGATGAGTGTTAATTGCCCATGCTAGCAAAAGATGTCTTTTTTGTTTAATAATAACATTTTACTGGCAAAAGCATAAAGTAGACCCAGTGTACTGATACAGATGGGTTTAGGCCACTGTATCCTTCCACAGTAAAAATTAGGCTTGGCCTACTCTGACAGTTTCTATAGTTTTAATCCTGGTAGTAAAGATATGATCGTACGTGATTTATGGCCAGTGTAGTAATGCAAATAGATTTTTTTGTGTAGATGCAGTTGCACTTGTAAAGACAAGTATAAAATCTACATTGATGCAGGGCCTGGGTAGAATAACCCATTTCAATTAAAAAAACTTAGCATTCAGGTTAATGAATTAAAAATGCTCTTTGTAGCTCTCTTTAGGGCCTTGGCAAAACGGGTTACTCCATCGAAGTACTTCTGTAGCTGTGAAAATGCATCTACATGCTAGTTTCAGTTATTATAAAGTGGGGTGTTTTTTAACACTGTCTCTTAATGATATTAGAATACAACAAACATGACACAAGTCTGATTCAGGCTTGGAATAAATGTAAATGGGCTGAAAGAACCTTAAAAATGTGGTTGTAATATGAATTTATGAAAGAAAGTAGGTTTATACTGAGGCTGTTGCATTGAAATAAGAAAGCTTTTGTTATATACACTAGGTCAGTATAGTTGCTTCACCAGACTTTGTAGTGGGAGGAAGATTTCAGATGAAGGTCCTGTTGCAGAGATCTAGTGAAACCACAAAAGCACCCTTGTTTCTGTATTTGTAGATATGTCCATTCCCACTGGGCTGTTGCTTACAATCACTCTTTATCTGCCCTATGTAGGATGAGAAAACTCATATAATTTATTTGAACAGCTTTGAGATCTTTAGCAATCCTTCACAAAACAGAGTGTTCCCTTCTTGTTGCTACTTTTGTTTAGAAGTCAGAGCGCAGAAGGGTGGCATTTTCTTGCCATCATCTTGTTTCTTGTGCTCCACCTGAGAAGACAAATTTCATGGTTCATAACAGTGAAGAATCTGATTGCCTTGGCCCTCAGTGATCCTTCTTGTGTTCTACTGTTCCTTATCTGTTATTTCTATCATAAATCTACAGTCTCTATGACTATTTGCACTGAAGTCTCTTTTCTGTTTGACAATGTTAAGTATCATTCAAGTGTGTTTATTTTATGGCCTCTACATAAGAGCTGTGAAAAGGCCTCAATCTAAATAAGTATCAGGGCCTGTATTTTTGCTTTTTAAGAAAAATTTACTGATGTTTATATGATGTAAATGCAAAGGAATGGTGCATAAATCTAGTTAAGTGTACTCTAATATCTCTTGTGTTTCTTAGAAGATTCATGAATCTATTTGGCTGGTCTCCAAGGATAGATCCAGGCTTAGGCTGTCAAACAAATGGATTTTTAGCACTTCTGTGTAGTTAAAGCTAGTTTGGATGTAGTTGAAACTTCAAAATGCTCAAGTACACCAAGAAAAAACCATACTGACCTTGTGTGCATGTCCCTTTCACTGGGCAATCTTTAGTTCAAAGTCCTTAAATCAAAATAAGCCCACGAAAGGTTGTTTCTAAACATTCTTCTCTTATGCATTCAGCTTAGAAGAAATCCTCAATTGCGTCAGTGTTTTGTATAGGTGTTCTTGGTATGTCTTGATCTTGTAGTTGCTTAGGTAAGACTAAAGTTGGGCTAACTTCTAAAAGTTAGTGTTTATAAATTGTTATTATTGTTAATAATTTTATTAATAATTATTTTAAATGGATTGGGTTTTCTGCCTTCCATTTGAAGAGCATACTTATATTGCGACTCATTGCGCATGATTAGATGACTTTTTATGATGAACCTGTTGTATCTATTGGATCAGAATGTGATTGCACAATTTTAATGTTTTTGTGTTCTGGGTCTGAGACCACAGACAGGGATATATTAAACTTGAGAACATCCTCACTGTCAGAGCATGCTGTTTGTGATCCACTGTTTCCAGAAATTCACTTTTAAAGTCTATTAATATCATAGAATGGTTTGGGTTGGAAGGGACCTTAAAGCTCATCCAGTTCCAACCCCCTGCCATGGGCAGGGACACC
>JANHGB010053970.1:19242-39978 GCA_026283785.1 Coracopsis vasa
AACAGTTCCATGTCCTTTTTATGTTGAGGACACCAGAACTGCACACAGTGCTCCAAGTGAGGTCTCACGAGAGCAGAATTAGAGGGGCAGGATCATTTTAAATGTTTAAAAAGCTATTATGTGCAAGTAAAGAACTGGATGCAAAGCCACCTCTGTATCTGGAAAGTTGGTGCTAAGGAAAAGGGTAGTAAAGTGATGGAAACCTTTAGCAGGCTTTTTTGTTTTGCTGAGCTATCTTGAATTTATCAGTCCATGTACCTTTGAAAGCTTCATTTCATATAAAAATACATAACAACTTTCACTCTCCACTTTTGCAGAGTTTCACACTGATAATGTGACAAAAGAAATCTTTGCTGTTGTAGTAAACATTACAGTAATGGGGCAGACTCATCCTAAGACATCCATTTCCAGAGTGTGTGTTTCATTCCTCATGAAAACCTGGGTGCAAAGTGACTGCTTCACACCTTGCTTTGATTTCTGGAGTGGGTGGAGTTTTGTAACATCATTTAATTGCTTTAGTGAAAGAAAGGTCAATTAAAAAGGAAAAGTGATGCCTCTTGCTACTGGAATGCCTGTTCAAAGTTTCATCAAAGCAGCGTATTTAAAAGCATTGAAAGTACTGGAAGAAATTGTTTACAGTCACTGATACTGTTTATAAATGTAAGAAAGCTACCTCACAAGATGTCTAGACAAAATGTTAACTTTCTTCTTCCTTTTTCTAACTGTAGAACCAACTTCATACCTTCAATGATGTGTGTAATAATGAGTCATTAGTTTCAGACACAGAAACGTAAGTAGGAACATTACTATGAATACTTTCAGTGTGCTATATGATTGCAGTTCTTCTGTATTGTTGTTGTGGATTATACACAGTGGGGAGTGGTGGTAATCTGAGGCATTTATTAGAAATATTCTAAGCAGAGGTTTAATGAATGGTTTTAAGTGGTAATGTTGAAAATACTTCTAAATATCTCTGGTTTTTGTACTGTCATAAAGCATAAAGGCAAGGTAACCTTTAGGAAAAAAGCAGATGCTGAAGTAATAAGTACCTATAACAGGCCATTATCTCCATTGTGATGTATAAATAAGAACCAGCTAATTCATATCCAAGTAGTATTTTTGCCATATTCTTATTTTTCTTGATTACTTAGTTGACAAAACTTGTGCCAGCGCTGGCTCTCAGCCTTGTTATTAGTTTTCCACTGAGTCTGTGAGCCTGTGCTATTTATTGGTTTTCTTCAAAGTCCTTATTTGTGTAATTCAGGTGTGTTTAACAGTTCTAAAAGGGACTCCCAAAATCTTTGAGAAGATTCATGTGTGGGATTGTATTCCAGTGAGGAAATATACTGATTTTTGTAGTAACTGTAATCTTACTGTTAGAACCCTACAAATTAGGCAAAAGTAAGTCTTTCAGTAGCTGAAATAACTGTTCTTTGGAAATCATAGGCAAAGTAGGTAAAATCTAGGATATTACTTGTGAAATGCTCTTTATCTTGGGGGTTGTATCCAAGTGCGGATCTGTCTTACTACAGACACACTCCACTGTCTTTTGCTCATCAATGAGAAGTCTGTTGCAGCAGCAGTTGGCTTGCTTTTTTCTCTGGGTATTTTTATTATAGCTGGTTTTATTTGAACACCTGCTCATCGAAATCTGGCAGCAGTCAGGACCACAACCCTGTAGATTTCGTGTGAATAACTGGAATACTTGAAGTGAAATTTAGGGAAATAGGTCGACAAGACAACTTTGTCTTGTCCTTTGTTGCTAAATCAGTAGGTGAACATGAATCCATGCTATCTATTTATTGCAAAGCAAGTTTTGATACATAGTGCCAGGAAAAAAATAAGGCATTATTAACTATGCCGTAAGTATCTTACTGTGATCTGATGAGACCTGAATGTCATGTCATTAAGCTCATATACATGTCAAAATATTTTCATTACTGTAATAAATGTAATCACACATGTATTACTTTAATATATACATAAGATTATTATTTATTATCTTATATATAATATCTTACATATTTTGTGGCCTAGGAGAGGTGTTGGGTTTTTTCCAAAGCCTCTAGTTCGGTAGCAGTGGAAGTACTACAGGAGTATAACACCTTGGGTATGTGAGGTGGTTTTTGTTGGCTGGGGTATTTTCAATGTTGTACTGACAGTTTATGGTGTATTCCTACACTGGGACTGCCAAACCTCAGTTTTACCCATTTTTTCTCTTCCTTCCTTCACGTTGAATATCTGAAACTGAGGTGTTTCTTGGTTAGTTCATCTTCTGAAACATACTGTGAATGAAATAATTTGTAACTAGTAGTAACTAATTAAAGAACATTAACAAGAAGTCATTCCACCAGTTAAACCTATTAAAAAGGTGTTTGATTTTCTATCTCAAATGTAAAAAAGGAAACTTATCAAGAAGGGGAAGAGGAGGCTGCTGAAATTTCCCTCCAGGAGAGCATATGTACTGTGCAGGAACATCAGTTATTTTAAAGCTGAAGGAAATTGTCAAATTCTCATTTGGGCTGTTACTTTCTTGGCAAGGGCATCTGTAAACAGGCTGTCATTTGAAAGGAATGCAGCATGAACAGAAGACCTTCTTTCCCACTTTTGTAGTATGTGGCTTTTTTTTAATGTGAATTCCTGTCATTCTGATGTTCTACCTGAAAAGTTGGGTACAAATCAGCATTGAGTATTGCTGCTCGCCTTCAGATGTCTTTTGGAATCACTGATTTCTTCCAGCCAAATCATGAGGAATGGCTGGTGCAGAAGGATGGGGAAAACATCTCACTTTTACAGTTTGTCCAGTACAAAGCTTCCCTCTCATTAAAGACTCTGTTCGTGAGGAATTTTTGGATGAGAAGGCACTTACGGAGCTGGCAGTGATTGAATGAGCAGCAAAAGGGAAGCTTTTCATTCCTGTTTTCTTTCCTTAGTGGAGAAAGGAAGTCTAAGATTTATTATGTACCTTTGTAGCCTCTGCAGATTTATCAAAGGAAGATATTTTGCACTATGCGTGGTCATCCCCATTATGTGTTTTGACTTTTCCAGATGCGTTTGGAACTGTCAACCTTTGGGATTTCTCCTTCTGTATCTTGATAAAGGTGGGTTTGCGGGAGGTATCTTCTCTTTTTAAGAAAGAGCTATCAGTTCTAGTTCATCCCTTTAGTTCTTCCCTTTTGTTTGGGAGAATCATCAGGATTTTGCAGCAAGTATTTTGCAAGAGTAGCCTCCCGCCTTTATCTGTATGGTTGCAAATTTTTCCATGGTAAGATAAGCTAAAGCATCTTTTGGCTAGGAAGTCATTGGATTTCACAATATGCACTTGAAAACAGCAGGAAGCCAAGGAAGAGAAATCTGTTTTCTCTCTGTAGGTATTTGTATGTCTTTTTAGCTTCAGTTTACTTGACTGTCTACTCTAGGGTGTGTGGTGACTGAGGATGTGTATTGTCAGGACATGTGCAGTGTCTCTGTGGCTCAACTTCATAATATCCCTCAGAGAGATACTTTTAATTTAGCTATTCCTGGCTCTTAAGATAGAATCAAATTCTTTGCAGTCTGAGGTAGTGAAGAGTATGAAATCTATTGAAGCTAAAAATAACAGGACTGAATAGAAGAGTCTTCAAGTCTTTGGTAAGTGATTCCTCAAACTAGTTTGCTGATGTTGGTTAGTGAAAAACAATCATGTTTTTCAGGGAGGGAAAGATGTTTTCATGCTGTTTGGACCACAAGAGGAAAAACTTGTTTTTTTCCTTAAACAGGACACCACCAGCTGGTGGAAATAACACGTGTAAAGAGATATTTGTTTTGCTCCTCAAGTGGAAGGCAGCCAAGAACTTGAGTTTCAGGTTTCAGGTTGATGCTGCCATGACCTCCTACCTCACTTACAAAACTCAATTACCCTCACTTAAAAATCTCCTTACAGAGCGATTTCAGTTGTGCAAAATCCCTTCCACCTGTGAACAGAAAGGTCTGGACTATTTCTTCTCCTTTCTTTTCCCTCTCTTATTTATTGAGATATTAATGTGCAAGTTTTATATTGCTTTTTCTGTTCTCTTGGCTCATGCTAACTCTTGCTTTCTCCATTTTTTGTCTAAGCTCACCAACTGAATTTATGGCGACATCATTTAAATGCCTCTTCCCATCTCCTATTCCACATTCCAGGGATCTTCTCAGCTTTTCTTTGAAAACAGATAGCAGTGAAGTTTTTCACCCAGCTCACTGATGTTTCTGTCTGATGACATAAACCTTTCTAGTGGCACACACGGTGGTTTAATAAATACTCAGGATGATGTCCGAGTGGTGGTTTCGGAGCCTGCAAAGCATCACATAAGGAAATGGATGCTCACAAAAACGTGTGCTTGAATGTGTGTTTGGAGGGTGTCTGCTTTATCCTCTTCACATTTCTGAGCCTAAATAGTTGAGATCAGTATTCTACATCTGTTGTTGTGCTGTAGATGCTATTTCAGTGATTTTGTCTTCATCCCTTGCAAGCTGCTCGTTCTATTGCTACATCTTTCCTGTTGAGGTTTTACATGATACTTTTCAGTGACGTCGCTGACTTGCTGTTGTATTTCATCCAGCTTTGTAGCTGCGTGGTGAATTGTGTTGGGAATTGGCTGGTTGGATAAACAAGGTTTTCTTTGGGGAGGCTTATTTTGATGTGGGATTTGTTCCTGAATCTGGGTTATCATGTGGCTACCAAGTATTGCACCACAGCCTTAGTGTTTCTAGGACTTTAACCCAGTGCTCGTATAGAAAAGCATGCTTTGACCTACCAGGAGAATGCATAGACTGTACTTTCCTTCCGGATAGTTTTATTTACAGTAACAAACAAAATTCAAGCTGTGGTACTCGCCTTTTGTAAGTACAGTTCACAAACATCAGGTTATATCACAGCTGCATAGCTGCCACTCTCTTCCCTGCAGAGTCATGGTGTGCCTGGGGAAACTAATGTCAGAAGTGCTTGAATTTCATTTCTTGGAAGTATACCAGTTATTTTTGACAGATATGAACTGTCAGTGAACTTAGATTAAAAGTGTAAGGAGAAATTAAGTCTAGAGATCATCTAGCCCAATACGTTGTGGAGATTTCCAGTACAGGAAAGATTTAGAGCCAACTAAACCAGAGTAGATACTACTTTTACTTCTTCATTCTCTTCTCCTTCTCCCTCACTCAAAATACAGACCCAGAGAGAGTATCAGGTTCTTTAAGTGACTTGTCCCTTGCTATCCCAATTACCAAATCCATGGAAAATAGCTAATAAGTGTTATTATCAAGGTGAATGTTATTACTAGTGAGGTCTGTATGACGTAAGTACCTAATTTGTAAAACCATTCTTTCTACAACTACATTCATGTTAGAGGGAAAAGCATATCTATGCTTTGATCATAAGGCATGTTTTTCACTCTCACTGTTTCCGTCCTGAAATGGAAGTGTTCAGGAAATAAGTCAGACATCCTTCATTTACACTGAAATCTGCTTTCCTTGGCGAATCCTTCAATCTGCTGTTATAATTTCTTAGTACATCAGAGAACAAAACACTTGGTGCTGATAGTAATGTCGTCCTTTCAAACGGCAGTATATTTAGTGATGGGTGTGCCTTCAGCAGAACTTTCTGGGAGGAACCATTCTCTCTGGGAAGCACAAAGGCAGCATTCTGCCTTTCACCACAAGGACCTTCTTGTTTTTGGTCATCCTCGACAAATCCATATCGAATGAATGTTTACCTCCAGAAATATGAGATGTCATTTTATCACAGTTGAGCTCACCAGTAGGATAAAGAGGTTTTTACTGCTGAGAATACATCCATTAAAAAAAAGGCAGTCCTGCAAAAGAATAATCCATTATTTCTCAGAAGAAAAATGTTGCAGATTAGAGATAGAGAACTGCCATACTGGTTCAATAAAATGTGAAGGAACACACTCTCTAAGGGAGGTTTTGTTCTTTCCTTTAGAGTAGCTAAAATGCAACATATGACTATACAATGTCTAATGGACATTGTGCTACTAGCAGAAGTACTTGGTTTAAGGAGACGCACTGAGGAGCATGTCCTTTTGTATTAACATCACCTAGTGAAACTAGCTGTGTTTAGCTGGGATTCATTCTGAAAGCTGCAGGTTTAAAAATTGAGATCCAAGAAGAAATTAAATGGTCCTGGAACAAAATCACCTCCATTGACTTATGACTCTGGTATTAAGGCTTTTTACCTCTCACAGAGAACCGTATGCAATGATTTTATTCACATTTCATAACCAGAAGTGCATCCATTCAGGCCTCCTGCATCTAATGGGTGTATGGTCACTCATGTCACCAGATCCATCTACCTTCTATATGTGCAAAATGCAAGCTATGAGGCTTTCTGCTTTTATTTCGGTCATGTAACAGGAGCACTTGTGCCCACAGCAAGGAGAAGCACTGTAAAGCCATGCGAAGGAGGTGAACAGACTGTTAAGTTCAAGGAACTCATTTTACAGGCTGCATTCAGTTTTCAAAGTGTGAGTTGGGCACCTGTGATTTGAGATGAATTTGTAATATCAGGTCTACCAGCTGCCTAACAAAATGAACAGTAACAGTGCTGTAGTCTCTTGAGCTCCATCTCCATGGGCAATGCCACTATGGTTATTGGGTTTGACAGCGTGGAGGCAGGTGGATAAAAGCATTTTTTAGAGCCATACTTGTTACTAAAGGAGAATGGTAGCATATATTCAAAGGAGTAGTAAGTTCCTTTAGCTGTAAAGTCTGCAAAGCCACAGCTTGCATGTGAATAGGCCTTATTTGTTAGACAGAAATTGAAGCCGTGAGTGAGTCTGTAATGTCCATGCTCCAAAGTTTGGTCTGGGGTGGACATCTTTGGGGTGTTGCAGTGGTGGTTGGATGTTGGTTTGGTTTTGAGATGAGGCTGTAGGAAGTCAGTAGACTTGGATTTCATCGAACAGATCTGGCTTATCTTTGTCATCCCTCTTTGAGCAGATACCCTCAGAAACTGACTTTACAGTATGAGAACTAGTTTACTAATAAGCCATAAGTGATATTGTTGGTAAATTGTTGTACCTTGCAAGCCAGTTATTACTTAAATATTAGGAGACATTATCTTTTTTGAACAATATAAGAACATTTGATTCCCGATATCCTGGAATTTTAGACTAGAGGATGACAAAAATGGTGTTGAGTAAGAAGTTCTTTGCTCCTTGAGTTCATCCATATGGATCAGGCAGTTCAAGACAACTGAAGAACTGTCAGGATACCCCGGGAAAGTGAATCCGGTTTGGAAAACCTAAAAGGCATCTCCTTTTACCTAATGATTCTTGTTCTGTTATTGCAAATGATCCAAGATTGGCAATCCTGGAATTTTAACAGTGACCGTAAATGTGACACAGAATCACAGAATGGTTTGGGTTGGAAGAGACCTTAAAGACCATCTAGTTCCAATAGCAGCAGTAAAAATACTTCTTCCTGTAGTCCTCCAAGACACCCGCTCCCTCCCATCCTCTCCTCCTTGGGAAACAGAGCGCTTTTATTCCAGGGCCATTTAAACTACAGGCTGTGCTTTAAATACTGTGATGTCCTCTAATTGCTTCTGGTGCCAAAATCTGGATAAACAAACCTTTGCTTGAAAGGAAGGAATAAAAAGGAGCTTATGCACTAGTTTCCAGACAGGGCAGTCCTTTCTGGAAGTTCAGCTTTTGTTTTGGAAAATTTGGATTCCTTGTCCTGTTCTGTTGGAGTGTTTGCTTATGGATTGGCAGTGGGTGAAGTTCCCTCTTCTTGTGGATGAAACAAAATGAGCATTTTGAAGTATCTTTATGCTACATGTGTGACCACGTATGACCGTGACAGAGGGATTTAAAGCTATATGAGCTGATCTTTATACAAGAGAATCTAGAAGTATTTCAGTGGGTTTCTTAAAAAACCGATTTCCAGCACTCCCACCTTTAGCTGCATTTGTGAACTCAATAGTTCTGGAATTCCATCATAAACTCGGGTTAAACAGCAGTGTTTATCAAAATCTTACCTGTGAGGACTTTGAAAGTGGCCTGTTGAACTCTATTAATGGGTAGAGTTGTTGATTACATGTTTGCTAGTGATCCAAAGGGGTGAGTGGGAAATGTTGGTGTTTGGCATTAGTCTTCCAGCTAAAGAAAAAAATAGAGGAATCATTTTCTTCTTACCTGAATGAATGACCATTGACTATGCTTTGTATTCAACAAAGTTTTCATATGCTTACTACAATTACAGGTATGAATTTAAGACGTGCTGTGCTGGGGCAGAGCACAGTGTATATGTTGTAGGCAGGTAATTTCACATGTTCCCACTATTTTTCCTCTCTAGGTCAATTGCAAAAGAGCTTGCAGACTGGCTTATCAGCAACAATGTAGTTGAGCATATATTTGGACCAAATTTACACATTGAGGTTTGTATAAAATTACTATTTTTAGTATAAACACGGAGGAGTAACTAATTGTTCTAGTAAATCTTTCTTCAATATGTTCTCGCTTTGCAGATCATCAAACAGTGCCAAGTGATCCTGAATTTTCTTGCAGCTGAAGGGAGACTTAGTACTCAACATATAGACTGTATTTGGGCTGCGGCACAGGTAGGTATAAAACTTCCATGATTGCAGAAGTGATAAAAATTCCCAATAGAAAATGTCAAGTTGTTTTTGATTTAGATTTTTAAAGTTGAGTTTCTTTCTTCTTCTTGTCTGAGTGTTTTGCTGACCAAAATTGTAAGTTAGGTAACTGCCACAGTTACTGGGTTTTTATTAGACGCAAAAATCCACCTAGGCTACTTTTATACAGGAGGAAAAAAGGCAGTTGTATAGCAAGGACATAGTATTTCTGCTAAGAATGGGAATAAAGATTGTTGTGCTAAATCGCCTTGCTCCTATGTACTGTAGCTTCCATTTCTGATACTCCTGGTGGGTACAATCAGGTGACAGTTGTGGCAGTGAAGTTTACAGCTGTGCTACAGTGCTGGTGTTAAAGTGTATAGAAGATACTGAGGTTTTATTTTTAGCTTGGTAAACCTGGAAACTCTTTTTTCCTTCAGAAAGATGTATTTGTTAGCTACTTCTCAGGGATGGATATGCTTTTTATTTTAGGTTGTGAAATGTTTTATTTAGGGGCTTTGAAGACAGGAGACATTTTGATTTCCTGTTGTGGAAACTGTGATTCTGTGGTTTCATTCTGCTTCTATTATTGAAAAAAGCCACTCAACCAACAAACAAATCCCAGAAAAAATCCCTCAAGGTTTCAGTGTCAATTTTTCTGAAAAATACACTCAAGATGAAGGTCAGGGAAATCAAATTGATTGTTTGAACAGGTACAGAGAGAATACTTTTATGCAGGTTAGCATTTGAAGGAGGGGTTTTGTGTGCTCAGTACTTCTCTGTGATTTGTCTCAGTCAAATACTGCTGTACATACATGCTGAACCCTCGGTATTCCATTGTCATTGTAACATGCAGCTGCTCACTGTAACAGCATTCCCTCTTAAAAGGATCCAACAATTCTCTTTATCAAAGTAATTAATAATTATTTATTGCACTGACATTTTTAAAGCAGTATTTTACTTCCTTAGTGTTTTCACACTTAGAGTAACTCACACTAATATTAGACATCTGGATTTTTTCCTTCACCCTATTTTAACAACTGAATATAATTACCCAAATGAGCTAATTCTTTTACAGTTCACAAGTTCATTTTGACATACTGTTATATATTATTGAATATAACAATGCTGTTATATTCAATACATATATTTGGTATCAGAATGAAGTATGTCCTAATCACTTCCTCTAGAAGGTTTAAACCTCCAATGTTGTTTAAAATGCCAACGCTTTTAGACAAAAAGAATAGAAGACCTTAAAAATATATATTTTCCACTATTTAAACTAACTTCTGGGCAAAAAATTTATCTTCTCTGAGTTGAAGCAGGTATCTCAAGATGTTTAGATGGATTCTTGTATAGAATCCACATAATTTCAATCCAGTTTGAATCCTGTGAAAGGCAGCCTGTACCCCATTAACTGCTGACACATGTTTTATATGCTAGGAAGGCAAAATAAAATAAATAATGAAAAAAAAACCCTTTTGAGGTGCATTTGTGGTAACCAACATTAAAAATGTTTTTTTCTAGAAGATCCTTGTAACTGTTATTTCGTTCTTGAATGTCAGCATCCTTACAAACATCTGAAACTCTTTGAATGACTATGAAGAGCGGCATTTAACCTAAGAGGAAACATCTAAGAGCACTGTCGCTTTAATGTGTAAATAGAGTGTACTCTTAGCTAAACACATTGTCATATTTCTTGACATCCATTACTGGAAAGACAAAAGAATTATAAATAATCCTCACACAGTTCACACAGTCTGTTCTCTCAGTCTCACATTAGCCTGTAATGTCTTCAGTTGTATTTACCACCTCATTGCAAGTATTATTTCCCTCAAGTTTTAGCATATATACTATATGTAGAAGTTCTATTTAAGTTAAAATCCAGTTGTTTGTTTCACCATATCTCTTAGAACTGGAGCAAAGGAAGACACTGTCACATTTGGTTTCACTGAACTTTATATGTTTTACAACATAAAACCTAAGTTTATTTGGAATTATAAATCTGATGTAGTTTGGAATTACTGGACAAATGCTTCCTGAGAATTTGTGCAATTATGTTGTTTAATAATTAATTTTATCAATCTTTGGATTATTTTTGTGTTTATTTGCTGTTCCTGTTACCTTCTCTGTTTGTACTTTCTAGCTAAAGCATTGCAGTCGTTACATACATGACTTGTTTCCTTCCTTGATCAAAAACTTGGACCCTGTCCCACTTAGACATCTTCTTAACCTAGTCTCAACTCTTCATCCAAGTGCTCACACTGAACAGGTAAAGATAAGGCAAACAAAATCACTGGAACAAGAGAAGTTGTGTTAGTATATTAGACAAGCATTATGGATTTGTCTTTGTATTTCTAAAGGAGTACGTGCTAAAGTAATATTCACTAATGCGTAAGAGGGAAACCGTATGAGTAAATAAAGTCATGTTTCTTCAAGTAGGCCTTTTCTGGCTTCTAAATGATAATCTTTCTGAAAGATTTTTGAGGACTGCATAAGCACTGATAGAAGATTTTAACTATGTCTGAAGTTAGAGTGTTTCACGTATTATTTTGTGCATTCATTTATTCTGATGAGTTTATGTTGGTGAACTATAGTATTGCCACATAGAAAGATTAGTAGATTTTTACAAACAGAACCTACTGCTTCTTAATGGCACTGTTACCTCTTTCTGTTTATAGACCTTGTATTTGGCCTCAATGCTTATAAAAGCACTGTGGAATAATGCACTAGCAGCTAAAGCTCAGCTGTCAAAACAAAGCTCTTTTGCATCTTTACTGAGTACCAATCTACCCATGGGAAACAAAAAAGGTACGTGGTTTTCCAATAGATCCAGTAGTTAAATGTTTAATTTTCCTAGTCTCCTTATTGCCTTTGGACCAAAAGGATGTTTAGAACTTTTTACTTGAGGTATTTTTAAGCGTGTCATGCTGACATTTTTCAAGCAGAAGTTGAGGATAAAGACAAAAGCATTAAAGCTTTGGGAGCCCATTTGGAAAGCTTTCTATTTCCAATCAATTCTGTTTCTAATATCTAAAGTAGCATGTATTTTTGTGTTACTTTTTCTCTTTTTTAATTCAGAGGATGGTCCATAACTCACCATTTAACTTTTCTCGTTCTGCTGAGCATCTGTAACTTACATAGCTCCATCAAATCTTACAAAGGCTTATCTAATTTTTACCTAGTTTTTGATATTCCATGCTATTTCTGGGGTTTTTTGGCTTTTATTTTTCCTTGACTGTGTATTTCCCCACAGTCAGTCCTAAAGATGCTGCCAAGCCATTTTACTGTAGTTTCCCTTTCTTTTCCTACTGCTGATTTTTATGAATCATGGACAACTATATGCTGACAAAAAGATTTTTAGTCACTTATTTTTCCATCCTGCTTTTTTCCTTCAGAAGAAGAGGAGCTCAGAAGAGCAGCCCCTTCACCTTGTAAGTATAGTTCTAGAAGTACACCACAATCTGATACATTTGATACTACAGTGGTTTTCTACAGCTGTGGAATCTTAATAGGGGAAGAACTGGTAGAAGTTTGAAGTTATGCTTTTATGGGAGGTCAAATGAAACTTATATTTCATGTAGAATGTAAGATATTCATATATCTGTGCTGTGTCCTGGAAAGAAGAGACATCAGAATACAAATCTTGTAGTAAACTGCTCAGTGTTCTGAAAAGAGATTTTAATGTATAGGTACACAGATTATTTGGGTTATCTCCCTTGTTTGGCTGTTTGCAGGAAGAATGCTGTTGAGTTCAACCTTTGAGGCAGACTTGCAGACTTTATGTAATGCTGTTACATTCCAATTAATACATAACACAAAGTAACTGGGAAGTGTGGTTTTGAACTTAGGGTCACCAGCAGCCAGCCCTCAAAGTAGTGACAACAGTGACACCCATCAAAGTGGAGGCAGTGATATTGAAATGGAGGAACAGCTTATTAACAGAACAAAACATGTACAGCAGCGACTTTCAGATACAGAGGTAAGAGCTTAAATCTTAGTCTGTGAATGTTGTTACTGAGTTGTTTATTAAGCTATGGTAATAAATTATTACATTAGAATCTTGCTCAGAGCATTTTGTCATTGGCAGCCAAATTGAGAAAGAATAAATGCAAACTTGCAGATTTGACACATTTCCTTATAATGAAGAATAGTGTTTGGATGATGATGTTGTTGATTATGTATTTTCATTGTTGTTTTATTTTGTCATCAATCTTACAATAATAATTTCAGGAATCCATGCAAGGAAGCTCTGATGAGACAGCCAACAGTGGTGAGGATGGCAGCAGTGGTCCTGGTAGTAGCAGTGGCCACAGTGATGGATCCAGTAACGAGGCCAACTCCAGTCACGCGAGCCAGTCTGCTGGAAGCCCTGGCAGCGAGGTGCAGTCTGAAGACATTGCAGATATCGAAGCTCTCAAAGAGGAGGAGGATGAAGAGGAAGAAGATAGGAGTCATAATCCCCAGAAAAGCAGTAGGAGCACAGATCTACGAAGCAGGAAACTGGAATCACAAACAGGCATTTGCCTGGGAGATTCACAAGGGGCATCGGAGAGGAGTGGTGCAAATAATGGGGCAGGAAAGGACCACGTTTTTAACACTGACTCTGTGACACCGGTGGATAATCGAATTAGAATGCTAGATGCTTGTTCTCATGCTGAGGATGCAGAGCATGACATGACAGGGGAAATGAGCACTGCTCACATTTCACAAGGGTCTCAAGATTCTTGCATAACTCACACAGGGGACTTCCTTGGGGAAACTATTGGAAATGAATTATTTAACTGTCGACAGTTCATTGGGCCACAGCATCACCACCACCACCATCACCACCACCATCACCATGACGGGTAGGTATTTCTTCTGATTCCTCTATAACAGAAATGAAAGTGGTAGCAAAATACTCCATTTGGGCAGGAATTTATATGGACGTTTTAGAGTAGTTCAAGATAATATTGTCTGACTACTAATAGTTATAGCAGATAATTACACAGTGTTCTGTTTTGTTAACATCTGATTAAAGTGTTTTATAAAGGTTTTCAATTGAATAAATAAGACAACATTTAAGAAGATGTTAAAATTGTTTTGGAAAATGCTGTATTTAATTAACATTAAAGAAGTCAACACAATCATCATGATAGCGAGACCTTCAATTCGTCTGTAATTGTTTTCCAAATTCACATGCAGGTCTGCTGTTCAGACAGACAGTTCATCCTGACTTTAGCTTTAGGGAGATGTCTTCTTGCTTGTAGTCTGCTAAAACCAACTTTCTCTTTGATATTGTCCATTCTAATATTCTTCTTTTGCAGGCACATGGTTGATGATATGCTAAGTGCAGATGATGTCAGCTGCAGTAGTTCCCAGGTCAGTGCCAAATCAGAGAAAAATATGGCTGATTTTGATGGGGAAGAGTCTGGCTGTGAAGAAGAGCTTGTACAGATCAATTCACATGCTGAGCTAACATCTCATCTTCAGCAGCACCTTCCCAACCTTGCCTCTATCTATCATGAGCATCTTAGTCAAGGTAAGGAAAGAAAAGAGAAAAACACGGTTCTTCTAACTGAGTTCTATATAATTTTGAATTAGTTTCCAATAATTAAAATAAACAAATTATTTTAACCATGCATATGTATTTTCCCAAAGAAACCATGGTGACTTGAGGCCTACAAGGATGCTGGGAAGGGACTGTTCATTAGGGACTGTAGCAGTAGGACAAGGGGTAACAGCTTCAAGCTGAAACAGATTGGATATAAGGAAGAAGTTCTTTACTGTAAGGGTGGTGAGGCACTGGAACAGGCTGACCAAGGAAGCTGTGAATGCTCCATCCCCAGCGGTGTTCAAGGCCAGGTTGGACAGAGCCTTGGGTGCGATGGTCTAGTGTGAAGTGTCCATGCCCATGACAGGGGGGTTGGAACTGGATGATCTTAAGGTCCTTTCTAACCCAAACCATTCTGTGATTGTGTGACTACTGAGATTTTGCTGTTTCTCCAAGAGATCCATTTTTGTATGACATTAGGGGTAGCTGTGTTTGCCTTTATAATTCCCGTTCCCACTCCTAGATTTCTACTAGAACTTCTAGTACAAGTTAAAACAAATCAAGACACTAAAGAGCAAATGTTTTTGTTTAAGAAGTTCTTAAAGCAGAAAGAAAGGTGGTACTGAAATGCAAGGGTGTTTTTTCCTCTCTGAAACCTTATATGATTTTTCTTCTAGCGGGTGGATCTTCCTGTGATTCTATACATTTGTTAGCTTAAATGAATTAACCATGATGGGCTGTAAAGAGGTTAATTTTGGAATAATGAGTTAAAATATAACTTGATATCTTTGGGAGCTTGCTGTAAAGGGCATTTTATGCTATTTCATCTTACACTGCTGAATCTTCGAGTTGACTTCAGGGTGCAATTTTAGATGCTACTAAAACACTCCTCAAGAATTGTATCATCTTTACATATGCTATTGTGGCAGCTTTATTTTCTGTTTTATTCTCCTTTTAAATATAATGGAGGGTATGGTTTCTGAAGGTTTGACATTTTGATTCACTGGTCTGACAGAACCAAGTTTGCTATCTTCCACAGACAGTAAAACCAGTATTATTTATATCTTTCCCTGAAACACAGTTGAGCAAGAAGTTTCTTTTTCTTTAGGCTTAACATTCCTTGTTTTGTGGAACTGAATTACAATTCCAGCCTGAAACTGAAAATTTGGAAGGATTATTTTTCTCCACTCCGGAGTTGAATAAACTACTAAAACTGCAGTTAAAACATGCTGTAAATCAGCATCTTTTTTCACTGTTTTCCATAGATATTACACACTTTACTGAAGATCCAAATTGCACAAGACCTTCAGTGCAGATTATTTTTGACACCCCTAGTTTTGCATGTGCAAATAACTACAATGTCCTGCACACAGTCCACATTTTCTACTTGACTTTGCTGTTATGTGAAAACAGTATCAAACAGTAGATAAATGAGTGGTGCCAGCTGTGGCCACAGAAGAAGGAAGATGTCTATCGGGGTTTATGAAAACATGATGGGTTTCTATGTAAAAAAATGGTGTTTGTTTTCCCTGGTTTTTAGCTAGTTACAGGAGATCGTGGAGGCAATTTATTGCAGTGTGCTGCTTTCTTGCTTTCCAGCAATGGTAGCTATAAAAATATCTCCCTTTGGACCACAGAACTACAGAAAGACTTAAGAAATACTTTAATTACACTATGAATTGAATCTAATGAAATTAAAAAGCAATTGTACCTACATCTGCAATTCCTAAATACTGGTTTTATTGAACCTTGCCGTGAGCCAAAACCAACCTCAATACTGGCTTGGCTGCCCTGTTGATTTCTTGTATGGTCATAATGATTTTGTCCTCTTTAAGAACCCATGTGTGAAAAAAGGCTGCAATTACAATGTTGTTTTAGGCACTTTAAAATAGCCAGGTTTACAGATAAAGCATCTTGTTGTTCATGCACTTAGGGAATAATTCAAACTAGATGGTTCCTTTTATTTATTCAATAATGGTCTATGTCTTTTGTTCAGGACCAGCAGTTCATAAACATCAATATAACAGCAATGCAGTGACGGACATTAATTTGGATAATGTGTGTAAGAAAGGAAATACCCTTTTGTGGGATCTGGTCCAGGATGAAGATGCAGTAAGTTGAATACCAGAAAAGAATATTTTCAAAGAGAAAACGAATACATACTTTTCAGTAACCTTTCTTTCTACTTGATGTAGATTCATCTCTCTGAAGGGTTAATAAATGAAGCAGAGAAGCTGCTCTGTTCTTTAGTGTGCTGGTTCACTGACAGACAGATTCGAATGAGATTTATTGAAGGCTGCTTAGAAAATTTAGCAAACAACAGGTAACTCCAGTCATAAATTATCTGTTTTTCCATGTACCTATTTTGTGACATACAGGAAATCCAAGCTGACTATAATGATTATTTCATTTTACAGGAAGACAAGTTAAACCAGACACAAGCAAAAGTATAAAAATAGTTTTCAAGGTGTCATAGATGTATCTGAGCTGCAATATTTCTGTTCTATCAGTGTCCTGGATTTCTCATCTTGTTGCATTTGTCTGTTCTCCCTTCTGCCAGAGGTTGCTTCCTACCCTCTGGTAAAATCTGGACCACATCTTAGCCAGTTGAGTGCAAGATCAAGTGCCTTAGCATAAGCATTTGAAGCTGAATATTTAGATTTAACATGCAAGTGGCTGAGGAACAGACAAGTTCTTTTCCACCAAGTTTCTTGTGGGGTCTGTTCTGGAGAAGCACCTGAAGGTAGAAGTAATACCTCGAGCTCAGATAACTTGTTTGAATACCCACCAAAGCTGTGAGATGTGTGGTTAGAAGACTGGCAGAGGTGGAATTAATTTTGTTGATACAGCTAATCAACTGCTGGACATCATCATGCAGTGTTAACGTTGTTACATTCTGGCTAAGAACTGTATTTGTGAGATTACTGGTGAGTATACTGAGATATTAATAAAAGAAATGTGAAGGTACTTATCATAGAATCATAGATGTTCTGTTACATGCAGTTTAAGCACTTCTTAAGTTTTCCTAGATAACTGTCTTGCAATACACACCTACGGGTGTCTATAATGAGTTTGAAGCAGATTTAGTTCTGCTGTGTCATCCAGTTGTAGAAAAATGTTGCTGAAATGTCAAAAGATAAGTTTTATGAAACTCAAAAATAAGATTTTATCTTTTGAAATGTAAATAATATTTAATAAAAAATGTATACTGTTTTATTTTTATACTTGGGCCACAGCTGGTGTCCCAGGGATTACATGTAAAGAATTCGAAGTACTTGTAGTTCAGATTGAGAAAACTAACTGGCTGACATGATGGTGGATTTCATGTGATACAGACAGTGCTTTTAGTTGCTCACTGAACCTGAGCTGCTCAAAGTGATATTAAATTAACTATTTTAATCTTGTAGCAATCATATATTGTCATCATTTCTCTCTGTCTCCTTCAGATCAGTAGTAGTTTCACTTCGTCTTCTTCCAAAGCTCTTTGGTACATTTCAACAATTTGGGAGCAGCTATGATACGCATTGGATAACAATGTAAGTAGCCTCCTGTCCCCAGCAGACTGAACCACCAGAAGTGATGACATTTAGAGGACTGCTGCAAGGCTTGTTCCTTTAGTGTGTTCCAAATTAATAATGACCTAAGGTTATCATCTCTCTGTTGTCTGGCCTAGATGTATAGGCTAATCACTCAGGCCTAGATTTCTTCATAATACACACTACACCCCCCGCAGTCCCAACGGACTTGCAGGGCAGTAGTAGACATCCACTAATAGTATGTTGTAAAAGGTTGTAATAACTTGATATTACACCAGTCTGTTCTGATTGTATATCAGATGCTTCTCAGTAATAAAAAATATGATTGATAAGGAAACCTTTGAAATGTGGAGCTATCTAGAACAAGCTATATAACTAGCTGCTCTGACTACAGAGAAGGGACTACTGGAACATCTGGGAAAGATTACAATGAGAATCAGCAATTTAACTTGGTGTTTTGGACATGACACTTAAATATATGCCCAGTTCTGAGTTTTGGCTTAGACTTTTTCTGAATTAGGGCCTTTAGGAACAGTTTTCATGATCAGTCAGTCCTGAAAATAACAACATTGTGGAACCTTATGGATGACAAGGAAGAAGAGAGTGCTGTTCTGGAAAATACCCCTGAATTCATGGTAGATGGAAAAGGGAATGTGTACTTTGGGTTTATGTGTCTGCAATTTTCCTATAATAACTATCTAATTTCTGTTCCTTTTCTGATCTTTTTAAACAAACCATAAATCTTTCTGCTCTTTCAATTGACACAGGTGGGCAGAAAAGGAACTTAATATGATGAAACTTTTCTTTGATAATTTGGTACACTACATTCAGGCAGTCAGGGAAGGACGACATAAACACGCATTGTAAGTACACAACTGAGTGTTTGATCTTTTATGTCTTTAAATGGTTCTTCTTTGCCTTTCTTCTGGTGCTTCTGATGTGTTCTTAGATATAAATACTTTCTATAAAGGACATTATATGCTTAGGGAGGCAAAGATCTGTGAAAACACTAACATCTTAAGTAGCTTCCTTTTCCTTTCCGATCTGTATGATTAAAATTAGGTGTATATAGATAATGGATTCAAACCTAAACAGGGGAAGTTCAGGTTAGGTATGAGGAAGAAGTTCTTTACTGTGAGGGTGGTGAGGCACTGGAATGGGTTGCTCAGGGAAGGTGTGAATGCTCCATCCCTGGCAGTGTTCAAGGCAAGGTTGGATTAAGTTTTCTGACATGGTTTAGTACGAGGTGTCCTATGCCCATGGCAGGGGTGGAACTTGATGATCTTGAGGTCTTTTCCAACCTAAACTATTCTATGATTCTGTATACAGAAACAGTACAATTCCTAACTTCCCAATCCCAGAGGAATAAACTAGTCATGTTCTGACAGGTGTCAAAGTCAATATATAAACATAGATATCCACAGTGGAAAAATGTTGCTATTTTATGGGTCATTTTTTCACTTTATCATAGTCCTTTATATTGGACACTGCTGTAGTGAGAACTGACTTCAAAAGCTGTTTGGAAGTGGGATGAATTGCTGTAAATTCAGGCAAAATGATACATTTTTCTACTCCTTTGACCATTAAGCTTCTGCCTTAAAAATAAAGTTAATATTTTAATGTAAGTTCTGAAAATACTTTAATAACAAACATGCATCAGCTGGGATCAGAAATTCAGAGTAGAAATACCAGCATTTTACAAGTCAGGTTAAAAATTAAGGTCAGGTCCTGCAAGGTGCTAATGACAAAATGATGCACTTGATGCCAAAAAAACCCCACTCCCACCCCCCAAAAAACAGCGAAAGTACCTCACGTACCAGTGACTAGTGGGCCATTCCACATGTTTGATGTGGTTCAGTAACGGGTATAATTGAAGTCTAGACTATCTTCTGAACTAGAAGTTCAAAAGGAAACCTTTAAGAAGAAATTGCTTATGCTTTAAGAGGCACATGTGTGAGTGGGGAAAACAGTTGTGACAATAAACAATGGCATAAACTTCTGTTTCTATATAAATTTAAATTCTAGATACAGCCACAGTGCAGAGGTTCAGGTTCGTCTTCAATTCCTGACATGCGTGTTTTCCACTCTAGGATCACCAGATCATTTCAGTAAGTATTTGAGGTTACCTTATCAGAGAAGCACCTCATAGTAAGGCTCATGTAGTTACAATAATCAATGTTAGCTTAAATAAATCTATTTTAAACATACAGTTTAAATAATCTCTGATACTGTTTCAAAAGAAGGAGGATTTTCTGATGAAAGCACAGAACCAACATTAGAGTTTGAGTTCTCTTGCAGTTCTGTGAGAACAAATTTTTATGTTCTCCATGTTTCAGTTTTGCTAAATATTAAGGTTGCAGTAATTACTGAAATGAAGGTAATAGAGTCTGTATTTGTGTGGTTTAGTTCATGTCCATGATGTTCTCAGAGATCTCTACTGGAGTGCACTCTAAGTTGTGATACCAAAAAGGAATAATTCTTGGTATTTTAATACTGTCAGAAATTGGTTTCCACTTTGCAAAAGTAGTGTTCTGTGTGATAGTTGATCTGCACAGATGCTGAAATCTTTTTGCTCTAAAAGTTAAAAATAGAAATGTAGCTGATGGAATTCAGAGTTGAGCATAATTTTCCATGGTTTTAGTAACCCATGGTGGCTTTCCCTTCTGTAAATTCTTTTGGCTGCTCTCTTCTTAGTCCCTTCTTAACTAGTAACTTGCAGTGTTGTGTCAGCATCAGCTCTGTGCAGACTTCTGCTTGATTGTATGTTGAGGTCAGTTATTAGAATGATTGAAGGGAAGAGTCATTTGGGTAGTCTCATTACAGGTAGTCAGAGTTGGCGTACAACACATGGCTTGTCCCTCTGGTCATTAGAGCAGAGTACAGGACAGAGTAAGAATATCTGTAGCCAAGACAGAAAACTTACACCCCCATACTTGCTACTGTTGATAGCAAGTTGCCCAGGGAAGTTGTGAATGCTTCATCCCTGGCGGTGTTCAAGCCCAGGTTGGACAGAGCCTTGGGTGACATGGTTTAGTGTGAGGTGTCCCTGCCCATGG